>KV751378.1:626060-662586 GCA_001698575.1 Mola mola | reverse complement strand
TGGTAACGCTTGGATCTCTCTTATTTATATCTACTAATACAATGGTTGGATTATAAATCAACAGAGTGATCAGATATCAGTGGAATCCTCTTATCTATTATCTTATCAAAACCCAAGTGTTAACAGCAGCAAGTTTAAAACATCTGGAACGTCGGTGGTTTCCAAAAGTGGCTGGTGCAATCAGACATCAGCCAGTTTTTTTTTGAAGACATGTTGCAATTACACAATATTTAATCATCAAATTCTGAGCGTCCTCCCTGGAGATGCTCTGTCAGGACTTCACTGCCGCCTCTTTCACTTGCTGCTTGTTTGTAGGTGTTTCTGCCTCTACTGGGTTCAGATCAGGACTGATTTAGACGTTGAAGAATATTCCATTTCTGTGCCTTCAAAAAGTCTTAAGTTGCTTTGTGTTATGTTTAGGGTCATTATCCACTGTGAATCCACTGACTTCTGTCAGCAGTCACATCATCAAAAAACAACAGTGAGCCCGTTCCATTGGCAGCCCTACATGCCCATGTCATAACACTGCCTCCACCATGTTTTACACACGATGTGGTTGCTTTGGATCACAAGCTGTTCCATTTTTTCTCCAGACTTTTCTCTTGCCATGATTCTTATACAAGTTTATGTTGGTTTCCTTTGTGCAAAGAATCTGATTCCAGAACTTGGGAGGTTTTTTAGATGTTTTCTGGCAAAGTCTAATCCGCCTCCTCTTCTCGAATGTTACCAGTGGTTTGCACCTTTTTGTAAACCCTCTGTATTTATATTCACAAAGGCGTCTCTTGATTCTAGACTTTAACAATGATACACTTTCCTTATTCTGAGTATTTTTGATTTGTCTCCATGTTGTGAAGGGGTTTTCCTTCGAAATATATATCTGCCTTGTGATGAACTGTCCAGACTGTACCCCACCTGCGCCTGACAATGTTGGGATAGGCTCAAGCATGCGACCATGCACAGGATAAATGGTTGAAAATGGGTGGATTTAAAGGATTGTGTATTCATATGCTTTAGTTGTCTTCCAGGCCTTTTGATGTTGTTCAGCTCACCGGTGCATTCTTTCTTCTTAAGAATGTACTCTGGCCACTCTTAAACTTTTTGCTGTCTGTTTGATAGATTTATTTAGTTTTCCTAGACCAATGATAGACTCTTTCACTTCACCATCTCCTGACCTTTTATCTGCTTCATTTGGCTTGAAGCAACAGGGGAACGAACCACACCTGGCCATGAAACTGCTTGTCAAGCAACTGTCCAAATACTTTTCAGCCCCTGAAAATGGAGGTACTCAGCATAAAATGGCTGTATTTCCTAAATAGTAGTTTTTTTTCAATCTCTTAAATTAAAGCTGAAAATCTGCACTTCCATCAAATCTGGATTTTTTTGTATTTCAAATATCCATTGTGGTGGTATATAGAGGCAAAATGATACTGTGTCATTGTCCAAGTACTTCTGGACCTAACTCTATTTACGGTGTAACATGTAGTCTAGGCAGCTTAAAATAAACGGTGCCAATAGACCTTTTCCACAATAGCCATTTTGTCAAGAACTAGCAGGTAAAAAAAGATGTTCCCACTGATAGCCTACTAATTAGTGTTCTGCTCCATTACAGTCAGATAGAGTCAAGGTGCTGCTCTTGTGCGTGTTGGTTCATTGGAAAGGCTCAGCCACTCTAAATGGATTTTAACCTTTATCTGTTTAATAATTACACCTGTGTTTAACTGTGATTTCATGTTAATAGACCTATATACTGTATTTAATACAGCCATATTGACATGAAATTCAAGGTAATAGCAGATAAGTGGTTTATTAATAAAATGTGTTAAAGTTATAACCCATTTATTGTTTCAGTTGGCTAACATGCGGATCTGGTTAGTTTTGTTTATTATATCTTTTGAGATCTCATTGGTTTAAGAAATGTATAAAAATGGCAAGTTTTTACTATATGGGTGGTGTTATTTACTTGACTGTTACTTCCTGAGGTCTGAGTAAGTGGCAACTTCACAGTTATGACCAGGAAGTGACTGTGTCTGATGAGGAAACAGTGAGGTACATCACCCTTCATAAAACCTCTAATGACAAATTTGTACAACTGTAACATTTTTTTGAACATGACCAGTACTTATTAAAAGAAAATAAATTAAATCAAGTGTTACATTGAAATCTTTCCCATGGTCTGTACAGGCATTGGTGTCTCTGACAAACAAGTCATGTGACCAGGCATCCACGCCCAGCCAAAGCATGACCTCATCCATGCTTCCTCAGGACACAAAGAACTTTATCCCCTGTCACAGATATTACTGAACGCCTCAGACTCCTTAGTGTTAAAAACATTTTCACTTTCAGTAACTTTTTTTCCATACATAGCTTAGTCTCCACAGACAGAAAAAAAAGATTTTGATGCCTGCATTTGTCCCATTCATTGTGTTCCATGCCTGAAAGTGAGGTGCTGAGCATTAACTCTGTAATTCTTTCTTGAGAATGATATATCCTGTTGTGCTATTTTGGTGCTGTTATATTATTTTTCAATAAGTGCTGTACCCAAGTGCTATCTGGGGACCTTTGAACTATTTGCTCAGTGATGATTTTATATTTTGAATGACATGGGGAAACACAGCACTGCATTCTTAACAGTAATTGTTTATAGTTTTGGATGACAGCGAGATCAAGAACTAGATCAAGAACGAGACCTTAGAACTTCAAAAATCATATCAAAAGTGGGTTTCAACAATGAAACTATGTATTAAAGTTATAAATAAATACTTTGAGCACCAAATTCAATAACAATGAAACATTATTTTGTACATTTATATGCATGAATTACATGCATTTGTAAATATATGTTATGTATATAGAATGCATGAAAGTGATAAAATTGTGATATTATGAAAGTGCTCTTGTTTTGTTATAATATTGCAGCTGGTTGAGTGTTGAATAAGTGTTGCCAGGTTTGCAGGGTTACTCATGCTGGTTCACGTTCGTGTCATTGTGTATGTATATTTCAGCGTTACAAAGACGCTTTCAAAGATACTTAAAAAGGCACAAAGCAACTACCTGTTTGTGTTACTTGATTGACAACAGGTCAAGGTAAACAGCCTGTCTAGCCCACAGTGTTACTATTCAGGAATATGTTGTTTGTGTTACTTGATTGACAACAGGTCAAGGTAAACAGCCATGCTGACAAAAACAGACAAAAAAAAAAAACCTGACTTGGATGTCAGTGTGTAAATATTGACCGTTATGGAGTGAAGCCCCAAAATGAAGAACAAACAAAAACATACAAGACTGTTTGAGAGAAACAGAACTTTAGTTATTTAGTAATTAGGTCATGACACCGTACGTGACAGCACATCTGCATATTTGTGCCATTGTGTCGAGTTTTTTTTTTTAATGTATATAGGGCTTTCTCTTAGAAACCAGGAAAGACAGCTGTTTTTTGTGGAAGTGGCTACAGTGTCAAAAAAATGTCAAGCAATTGCTCAAAAAATGATCCAACACCAGAGCTGAGCCACTGGGGCATAATTTTACTTCAATTAAAAAAAATTAGAAAAGTTTATTTGATTCCTTTATTGCATATGTTAACAAGCAACTCATGTTGATGAGACCATGACAATTGTATTAACTAATGACCAATGTACTATTGATACAGGACATTAACAATAATCATATGTGTTGACTTGTCATTTGATTTCTGTGGTTATCAGGGCCGCCGGAACAGCGATACTGAGGAAAGTTTACTAGGACCAGGCCATGGCTGTCATCAATTATGATGGGTATCACAAACATTAATGTTAGGAGCCTTTTTTTTTTGCCTGCAACGTAAAAATGTGCTATTAGCAGTGGGTCACCGATCCCATGTAAGGAACCACCACTTGTGAGGTTTTTTAGGGCCCAAGGCCTTTCTGTGGGCGGCCCTGCTTGTTATTATTGAGACTGCAGTGTCAGTTACCAACAAAAATCTTCAAAATCTACTCTAGTAGCACCAAAAGACCAGAGTCTAGTCGTGTGTTGGACAGCTTGCTCCATGTAAAATGAGCTCTAACAGTTGTTACAGTTTATAGCAGTTTGTTAATATTGCACTATGCAGAAACATAACCCATAACCACCATAACACATAAAACAGGCGTCATGATAACCATCAGTATCATCACCAGTTTTATTTGTGCTCCAAGTTTGGTCTTCTAGCACCAAAACTGAATATCATACGGACCCCAAACCAATTTAAACAATGAAAAGAAATAAAAGAACTATAAATATATAAAAGGGGTACATTTGTTTAAACAGCTAGGTATAAGAGGGAAATTACAGAAAATGGATGGAATGTAGAAAATAGGTTTGACAAAACAAATGTTTGTTTTCTCTTGTTTAATGTTCTTGTCAGTTTACAAGCTATTGAGCTCCTGCAGTGTTTGGTCCAGGACTTGGTGCATTTCTAGGTTTTCCTCTTTTGCAGTCGCTATGTTCTCTGGAATAAAAAGTAGCAGCAGGTGAAGTGGTTGTGACATGATTACGACAATAAAGGAGACTCTTGTACAATGTGTTAACTTACAAGCGTAACTTTTCTGAAATGAATCTAGGAGCTACAGGTGCAGAGTGAAAAGTCAAATGAAAGGAGACAAAGTAAAAGAGAAAAAGGTTTTTATTGAGCTTCATTTAAATGCAAAAGGTGCAAGGAGAGCAGAGAGAAAAGAGAAGAGGAAAAGTGCTTCCAGTCAGATGAGCCAAAGAGAAAGTGAGAACTTCAAGAGCTGAGTGCAACTTTTACAAGGTGTTCATATCATTGAGGGCATGATCCAGCTCCTCGCTGATAGCCTTGTATTTCAGCTTCTGAGTGTAAAGTTCGTCTGCACATCAGCGAGCAGAGAGAGAGCAGGTGGAGGAGAAATGCAGAATTGTGCAGACCATGGAGGGAAATCAGGAGGAGAAAGAGAGAAGTTGCATCAGAGATAAAGGATCAAGAACAATAAAGACTAATTTAAGGAAAATAAAGATAGTATTAATACAAGACATACCTTCTAAGTCATCTATGGTCTTTTCCAGCTTTGCCACTGTCCTTTCTGCAAATTCTGCACGGGTTTCCGCCTTTGAGAAGACAAGGAAACATGTTCAGCACTCAGAAGTCAACCCTGTTCAGCTTCAGCGGACATGAACTCACCTCCTTCAGTCTGTCATTCAGGACTTTAATCTCTTCTTCATATTTGTCCTCTTTCTCAGAGTACTGTAGAGACAAAGCAGCAGAGGCAGAAAATCATTTCATTGCCAAAATAACTGATATCACAATGTTTTAATCCATAAATCGTTCATTCTACATTGTAACACCAAATAACAGTGTTGTAAATTGGAATTTTAGTCTTTTGAAGCCATTTCTGGACAGAAAAGAGATGCACAGGCAGGTGAATTTGAATGGGTAACACTTTTATTAAATCTCGCAGAGATGAACACTTACCTTTTCAGACTGAGCCTCCAGCGACTTGAGGTTGTTGGTGACATTCTTCAGCTCTTCTTCCAAGTCACCACATTTCCTGTAAGAATGTGGAGGAATCATTTCGTATTCATGAAAGCGTTGCATGTTGGGTAAGAGCTGAATAATGTCCGCAAGCAGGGACAGAACATCTGTAATGCAATCTTGCTTACAGCTCTGCAATCTCTGCCCTCTCTTCTGCTCTCTCCAGCTCACCCTCCAGGATTACCAGTTTACGAGCCACCTGACAAAAAAAACAAAAAACAAAAAAACAAAATTACAGCTGAGCCACAATAGACATGACATGAGTTTCGTGTGAAGTCGTGAGTCCCGCACCTCCTCGTATTTGCGGTCCGCCTCCTCAGCAATGTGCTTGGCTTCCTTGAGTTGCATCTCCTGGATCTCCATCTTCTCCTCGTCTTTCATGGCTCTGTTCTCAATCACCTTCATGCCTCTGAGGAGCAGAAAGGCACACGGCTAGTATCATTCAAGGGTGACTGCTCGCTAATGGCTATTTTCATGTTTTTTGTGGTGCCATTCTCAGCTTTATGCAGATCACAGATGTCAGTGTTTGTGTCACTGACAAAGTGTCCAAAGTCCAGAGTTAAAATGGAACTTTTAATTAAAAATGTCTTACTTTTAGATATGTACATTGATTAAATGTTGATTTATTTATTGACTTCTTACCTTGCTCTGATTTGAAGTCTGGAGTATCTTTTACTGGTCAGTATCTTGTTTGGTTATTACTTTGTTTCACATAAGTAATACCTATTTCCCTCTTTATTTCAGCTCACATTTCCAGAACTGGCAACCCTACTAAATTATAAAGCCTAGGCTGCTGGATCCAGAGAAGAATGCAGCAGTTGCTGTTCTCTCGGCAATTCCAAGGTACTTGTCTACATGGCAAGAGCCAATTTCCTATTTGCTTCAGCCTGTTTAATTCTGATCATCCAGCCAGTGGTTTATCATCACACATTACGACTCAGATCCGTACGGATTCTCACCTTTCACTCTCATCTGCACACTTCTCGGCCTCCTCCAGTTTCTGCAGGGCAATGGCCAGTCTTTCCTGAGCGCGGTCCAACTCCTCCTCCACCAGCTGGATCCTGCGGTTCAAAGATGCCACTTCGCCTTCCGCCTACAACAACAGGGACAGGAAGGGACACAGAGAGAGGGCACAGGTCAGAGGTCAGCCAGATAACACACGAGAGGAAGGACACAAGATGGCCATGGCTGCACACCCGAAACCATTCGTATAATATTGAGTGACTGAAATGTTTTGGGCTTTTTATTTCATGCATGATTCCTCATACACATGTTCCTGTTTTCTCTTTTCTATCTGCCCGATGTGTCTGACTTCTTGCATGTAATAAGTTTCACTCTTTACATCCCTGATGAGCTCCGGACTATGAATCATGGAACAGTGACTTTGAAAACTGCTGATACAGAACAACAGTGATGGCTTTAAACCTGACACATGTCAGGTAATGGGAGTTAAAACCTGTGTATATTAGGGGTGTGACAGACTCCCAGGCCTGTTTCCTGTGAGCCTGATATCACAGATAACCAGTCTGCTCTGTTCTTCCTGTGTGGACACGGAGGAGCAGGAAGAGGGATTACAAGTCCTACTTTCAAATATGTGCACAAGTCTATTCAGTCAAAAAAGGTGGAAGCATGGACAATGCTGAATTTTTGAAAAGACAAGATGATACTATGTCTCACATAGATTAGAAAAATTCAAGCTTTTAAAACACCCGTCGCTCCTTAATATTTAAACTATCATTACAAGTCTTACAATGTAATATTAAGGGTTCCAACTGAATTTTTAGTACTTTGAGAAGACGTATGGAGATGTTTTACTTGAGAAAAAGTAGCAACAGTGTAAAAATACAATGTTATAAGTACATGTTAGACATTTAAATTTTGATTTGAGTGAAATTTACAAAGTATTAACATCAAAATGCAAATATGCACTTGGAAAATAACATTAACAACATTGTTCTGTCTTAATTACTAATGCATTGGTGTGCAACAATGATGTACAGAGCTTTAATGATTAAGCTGGTAAAGGTGATTTAATCAGGCTATGTTATACAGCTTATCTTCCAGTGTTGTTAGTACATTGTCCTGCAGAGATTCTGAAGAATTTGTTGATTGCATTATTGAATCAGTCATCTACAACTACGAACTGCAGTATTTGGCACTGGGTTTGAAGTGGTGTGTAATGAGTATAAAGTGGCAGAGAATGAAGTTGAAATGAAATCCAGTACAGCCGGCAACAGATACAACACAATAATGTACTTTGGCTTTACACCACTGAACTACATGTAGCCCACTTATTCACCTTCCGCCACTGGGGGCAGATTTCAGTAAGATAACACAGCCGAACAAAAGTTTACCAAAGAAGGTCGCTAAAATGATGCCCCAACTTCCCATAAACCTGCCCATCGACAGCACCGACACGTGAGGAGTTTAAAAACGACAAATCTGCCAATGGCGTCCGCAGGCCGGACATCCCACGGACACAGCGGCGGTGCGCAGCCGATCCCTGCCGATACCTGCGGACCGCTCGACTCTACATTCTTCACAATCCTCGACGAAGATGGCCGACAGGCCCGCTTCCGTTAAATAAAGACATAGCCAATAAACCGGGACGAGTCTCACTTTTTCGCGCTGTTCATGTTCAATATCGAACTCCCTTTGCACCGCCCGCTCCCGCTCCTCTGCCTCATCGACTTGCTGCTGCAGCGTCTGGATTTTCTTCTTCACCATCTCCATGGTTCCGACGTCTTCGTGTCCTCACCGGCCGAGAAACAGAAGGAACGATACAAGCAGGTGGCAGCTCACAGTGACTGGCCGTGCCCTCGGTGGTTTGCTCCAAAGTTGCACAAGAGCGCTTTTTTTTTTTCCCTGTGGCAGGAAGTCAGGGAGGGAGTGCTGGGATGTGGTGGAGGGGGAAGAAAAGGGCTGGGAGTTTTCAGGAAATTTATAGCGAGATCCTCCAATCAAGTGGAGAAGTGTGGTCTTGGATGACATCACGGTGCTCGAGGGGGGAAGGCACTGCTCTTTTCTTCCTCAAAAGAGGTGTGTGTGTGCGTGTGTGTGTGTGTGTGTGTGTGTGGGAGAGGGAGATCTTTTTTGTTGTGGACTTATAAGGCAACTGAATGGTGTTACTCGGGCGGCATTTTTCACCTCCGGTGAGATTGAACAGGACAGGCAACAAAAGAAGAGTTACGCCATTCGATTCAGCAAATGAATCGCATTGGATGTGTGTGTGTGTGTGTTAAGGTTAGATATGTAGTGGGATGGTTAATATTAGATTAGGGTTAGGGCAAGGGAATTATATCAGTGTGTGTATGTGTGTGTGTGAGAGAGAGAGAGGGAAGCCATAAACTGAAGAGGAATCAAAGGTCCAATGGGTGATAACAATCAGGCTCAGCAGAGGTTGCTGACCTGCAGGCCTGGAATGTAAATTGATTTGGGTTGCAGTCCAGACCTGTGGGATGACACATTCCTTCAGCGCCCCCTTCTGCCTCCTCTTCCTCCTCACCTCTCCCAGAGTCAGAGCTTTTTTTCTTTCCTGCTCTCCATCTTTTGTTCTACATTTTTACCTATCTGTGTCCCTCGAAAGCAGTGGAAAACACATTAGGAGAAGTAGTGGAGGTTGGAAGACCACATGTGATGTGTTATCAGAGCCAGAAATCATCTGTAAAGTGACCTTTAACCCTTTGGGGCCTAATCTCACTTGCTTTCACTGGTGGGTATAGATTACACTGTTGGATTAATGTCATTTTAAGCATCAGTCAGTAGCAATTTTGAGTATGTTGCAAAAAAAATGGAGAAACCATAAAAATCTTTCTAAAGTTTGGTTTCCACACTGCGGCTTTAGAAAACAATTTTTCATCATTCGTTGCTTTAATTGTTAAATACCATAATTTGTTACTGCTTAAAGCGCACTGGTGAAGTATTTGTAGTGTCAAGACATGAAATTGGTCATGACAGTCCAAAAAAAACCCAAAGAAAGTTGAGTCTGTCAGTATCCCTGCTTGTTTTACTGAACCTTTAGCTTTAGATAAGACTTCCCCAGCTAACTGAGGAATTATTCTAAAACAAGGATAACAAATAAAATAGATGCGCTTAACCAATAAGGTATGCCGTGTAAGTCAGACGGAGCCGAGCGCAGTATCTCCACCCAAAAATGGGCCAGAGCATTGATTTGATTGGACGGGGCAGCGTGGGGTTCTCTGTTTGTTTAAGCTGCATTCCTGGGATTCCTGGTCGGCTACGGGCTGCGTTTTGCCTGTGCTGTAAGAAAAAAAGCTTAGTTACAGGCCTTACTGAGACACCAGAAACTCTGCAATTCCCATCGGGATCTGGGTTACGAGATACACCGCCCATTTGAGGCTTCATTTTATGGTGCTTCAAGGAGCTGGGTGTAGCTGATTGAAAGTAGGAGTTTGCTGCAAATAGTTTGACTACACTGTTCAGCAGCAGTCTGTGACACAAAAAAGATGGTAAAATCCAGTTTCAGTGTAAACCTTTGGCACAAGGTAATTGTTATCATCTGCATGTTAGTAGCGAAATCTCTATGCTGTGCCATGTTTCAGAACTGTAGAAGCAGAGACAGCATTAGCGAGCTCAGGCAAGTCCAGACATGGACCTTCTGGGAGGGGACGTACCAGCAATGAGCTCAACTTCTTGTAAACTGATTTGTATTGAAAAGGAAAAAAAAAAGAAAAAGAAACAAAGTCCCTCCGAAATGGTGGTTATCAACACTCTACAAGTCCTGATATTAGAAACGGGGGCGTTTCACTCTGATGCGGAAAATGTGTTTCACATAACATAACACTCACGTCTGTGGCCTTCTTCTCCGACAGTTCCAGTTTCTCCTGAGCATCTTTCAGGGCCTCCGAGTACTTGTCAAGCTCATCCTCCGTTCCCTTCAGTTTCTTCTGCAGTGCGAGCAGCTCATCCTCCAGCTGAAAGACGCCCAGTATGATGATGATGAGAGTCAGGGAGGACACAGCAAAAACACACCATTTTGTTGCTGTCTGTTAAAGTGGCTACAGATGTGCCAGTGGGTCTGAACAGCAATTACCACTGGCGCTTTGAGCTAAACGCTAACATCAGAATGCTCACATTTTGATGTTAGGGATGATGTTTGGATGCAGTTATGTCAAATAAGTAACCTTTGTTTACCTGATTTACCAGTTTACCAGACAGTTGTGATTAATCACTAAAGAAAAAGTCGGGGCGGATGTATATGTGAGTTGCAGCTACTACAGTTTGATCTCAGAGAGCACCAATGTCTGTAGGTAGGTGAATGTTGAGAGGTGCAGAGATCTTTTAGAGCAATAGCACTGTAGCTTTGCTTTTAATATACTTTTTTTTCTGTTTGTTTGTTTTTGAATGTGTGTTTTACTTGATTTTATGCCTTCTGTTTGACATTTTTAACCTTGTTTAAAAATACTTAGTTTTTAGCAATATTTTATGGTCAAGGTTTTTATTCTTCATACTTTCTTACATTATTTTTAACATTCCAACACAGTTTTGTTTTTTTTTACCATCTTTATTAGTTTTAATTTCACAATATCTACCAGCGTTTCATGTCTTTTTATTCAAAGCCATTTGTTCTTGTACTATAATTAGTAGTAGCAGTAGCGGCAGTAGTAGTTTGCGTCTGTTTATTTTATTAAAGCTTCAGATATAACCACATGGTGGCGCTACAAGGCAAAACATTAGGTAACAACAGATGCCATGTTTTTACCTAATGTTTAGATTGCCTTCAGTAAAAACCGTAGTGTTTAAACACATTTTCATCACTCCATTTTTTTTTATTTTTTTTTTGAATATTCTACTGGCATAATCTGCTAGCAATGCTAAAGTATGAATCCCTACTTCTCCTGATAATCCCCTGAGCTGTGTCCACAGTTCTCCTCAGGACTATTTCTTCAGTAGAAAGAAATTTTCATCCTTCCCAGTTTCGTATGTGAATCATAACTCTAACCGGGCCAGTGTTTCTGAGGACAAACTGCTGCTGGATTCAAACCAATCCCTTCTTTGCTTGATGTTGTTTGATACTGAAGATTAGTTTTGTGTATTTTCAGTGCCTTTGCTCAGCCTAAACCATCCAGCTAAGAATAGCAAAGAAAGCATCTCGTAGCGCTGCTTGTATTGCAGCCATCCAAACGAATTAATGTGGCCTGTGTGATCTTCTTGGGTTTCATGCTGAATTCTCCTGGATGTGGAAGACATGCTTGTGGTCCATGTGTGCCTTGCCAGTGACAGCTGTCACGGGGAGGATTCTTTCTGCTTCCTTCACTGTAGCTCCTGGGTTTGCCTGTGCTCCTCAAACTCCCTGTTCTGTAGCATTCTTTTCGTACTGTCATGATGACAAGTCCACCTCTCACGCTGCAATAATTGCCTCTACTGAGAAACCACAAATATCCAGTTACGTTGTCAGATTCTACTTTGCTTGTGTCAAGTCATTCTAGTGCAAGTCTGATTAAGTACCAAATATGGATGTGTAGATATTTGGAATTTGGGAGGTTTTTTTTTTTTGGAAAGGTGCAGACTCAGATAGAGTCAGATAAGGATGCTGGGTAAGGCCAATGGATTGTTTAAAGTAACACAGAAGCACATCTGAAAGCGTAATCCCTGAGGTTCCCTGTGGATGTTTGGCAGCACTTTACTCTTTTATTCTATTTGTACATCCCTGTGGACATCCTCTACCCTCTGCTGCCCACCACAGCACATGGCCCGGGGGCTCAGTATCAGCTGCTCTCTGTAATTCAGCATTTGGTGCTTTGGGAAATGCTCAACATTGTCATGTTGAGCCCCTCTGCACACTGCACAAATGGCTTGGAATTTTTTTTTTGTTTTTTAATCCTATACCTGAAGAGCAAATTATTCACATGTGAATCAGTGGAAAAAGGGATTTTTTTTTTTTAAAGGTACAATTTTAATTTTTGTTCTAGAGAGATAATAAATAAAAAAACATATGACATATTTTTTTTCCCACTGTTAATACAACAGATAACTAACTTAATAGATACCAATTATGTACTTTTTAGATTACTTTCTAACTTTAGTCTGCTTGGATGATTTAATTTGAATAGCAACAATAGAATAGTATATATAATATTATAGAAGTAAATTGATGCAGTATCTATACTTATAATATGGTAAACTATACGACTTCAATATAAATCTTAGTGCTTATTATTTTTCTTTTTCAGTACTTCAATTCATATTTGTATTAAATTTGAAAATCTTTATTAATAACTAACCGATCCACACTTATTTCCTATATTAATATTCCCATCTATGGAAGTACATTTTATTCTTGGAATTATAATTAGCACTAGGACACATTTGAGAGACATTGTGAGACACAATTGGTCCATCACATCCATCCTGTGTTCTCATTAAAACTGAGTTGCTTCATCTCACCTGTTTGCATTTATCCTCCGCCGCCTTCTGGTCGGACTCAGCCTGCTCTGCCCTGTCGATGGCGTTCTCCTTGTCCAACTTCAGCATCTGCATCTTCTTCTTGATGGCCTCCATTGTTGGGTCTTAGTGTCTCGCGGTCTTCAGAGAACAAAAAGTACGAATAATTTCTTCAGGTGTAAAGCTGT
Organism: Mola mola; assembly: GCA_001698575.1. Taxonomy (NCBI): domain Eukaryota; kingdom Metazoa; phylum Chordata; class Actinopteri; order Tetraodontiformes; family Molidae; genus Mola; species Mola mola. The sequence goes on along the minus strand of KV751378.1, from coordinate 649,491 downwards.
TGCAGTCGTTCCCAAAGAAGACACCTCACAGGAGTCCTGACAAGGCTAGTGGGGGGAGGAAGAGAGAGAGATTGAGGAGAGGAGAGGAGAGGCAAGAAGGGTGCTCACAGTGAGAGGAGAGGAGGATGCAAACTGTGTGATGGTGGAGCTCTATGTGATATAAACTTGACTGAGACTTTGGAGACAGCCCCAGTCTCTAGTGACAGCCCTTTTCCCACCATTCACCCCTTCCGCCACTCCCTGCCTGAGCTAACATATTGTGCCCCCCCCCCCACTCCTAATCTAAACTTCACCTAGAAAAAGCCCTCTGGAGGGACAAAGTGGTAGAGATGTCCCTGCCAGATCCAGCCTATCTCCTTATTTGGATCACAGCCTTTTCGTTTTGGACAGAGCTGTAGAGGAACATCAGATAAGAAGACATCAAAAGATTTTTAGACTGCCTATCTACTGTATATACCTGTGTTCTTACTTTGGAATGTTTAAATTGATGTTAATACCAAAGCTGGTTAGAAAAGGACATAGTTGTAATTCTAAAGCAGAGTGAAAAATATATGCATGGAAAATAACCCAGCCAAAGCAAATTTGGAGAAATAGCTGTCTGGATGTGGTGTATGCAGGGCAGCTACAGCTTCAGAGTCTAGATGCACAGATAAAAACCATGGATCTCCTGCAATTAACATCCTCTCAATTACTACTGGTCCGACAGACCGTTATATTGATCTGTTTTCCGTAATTTAGTTTGCAAGACGCACAAAAAAAGGCTTTGTTGATTCTTGGATACAACTTGTTTTACCCATAGAAACTAGTTTCCAGGAATATGATTTATGCAGATATTTGGCTTGTGCAAAGAAGACAAGAAAGGCGTGCGTAGAAAAGAAAGCAAAAAAGTAGATGTTGCTGTTCGTGATTAGAGTTTTGGAATTTATGATTAACCTTGGTGCAACGGTGGTGCACTGAAAATCTCAATTTGCTCACTCAACTTAAAGATGTATTACAAAACACTTGCACACGAAACCTTTAGTTTAGTTATGGAAAGCTCGCAGGGGATGAGTCTTTGTGACTCATCAACATTTTTGTGGATTGGTTTACAGCGTGTAGAGAGCTGGAGGTACGTCTGCCTCTGTGTAGACCCTTCTTTTCGCTTTCAGCTCCTATGTGCCAGCTGCCCCGGCTAAAAATAAAGATTACAAGGAAACCCACAAGAACCGGGAGGTGGACTGCGGCCATTTAGGAAACATCAGAAGATACACTCGGACCCGATGCATCTCTCCTTTTTTTCTGCTCACTTTAGAAAGAGTGAATGAAACCAGAGCTGAGAGTCTATCATTTCAATTTAATTTAATTTGATTTAATTTAAGTACTTTGAGCTAGTTGCTGTTCAGGTAGTAAAAACCACGCAGCCACGTGTGAAGATTTTCAAATTTTGTATGTAGAGTGAAGGATTAAATATTGATTTGTGTGTTGAGGGCTTTTTTGTAAGAGTAGAAATTGAAGCTCAGACCATGACTGAGGTCATGTGGTGTGATGTTAGGGCAAGTTCTGCCTCGTCACAACACATCCATAGGTATGTACACACCTGTGTGGCTTATCGGATATCAGATCAACCTAGACGAAATCGAAAGCAAGTTATATGATTAGTCTTAAATTAACTCTCTGAGTTACATCAATCAGCCACAACATTAAAACCACTGACGAGTGAAAGGAATACTAATGATTATCTCATTACAATGGGATGTTCTTTGACAAATCCCACCTGTATCTTATCGCATCCTATCCAATCGCATCGCATCATATAGTATTGAGACATAACTCAACCTAAACACTTGGTCCTGGCTTCAAAGCTTCCCAGAGCCCAATCCAATCCAGTCCCAGATATTCATGGCATGCAACCAAACCAGAGATGGAGTGAAGTTCTAGCTCCCCACCCGACAAGAACCAAAAGATGCACCGCCAACGACCTAGTAACCACTCCATCAGGTCCCCCTCAGAGGTCTCGTGTAAATGTTCTAACAGGGCTGAGCTGATATGGTGGCATGATAAGAACAAAGACTATATTAGGAAGGTGGTTTTAATTTAATTGGAGTAGATGCCACGGTCAGTGAAAGTTGTGGCGTTTTGTCTGCCTTAAAATCGTTGGGTTAACTCAAGCTTACACCACGGCCTGCCGCAATAACGAGCCGTGTGCCTTATTTGGTCTGTCAGGATGCTGGCTGCTAACAGTGATGACAGACTGCTCAGCTGAAAATATTTGTTTTCTGAGTTATTTTCTTTGACTTGTTAAAGCTGCAGCCATACGGCAGGAGCCGAGAGGAGGACTTGGAGCCATTCCGGGCGTGGAGAACTGGGAGGGAGCGAAATAGAGACAGAGTGAATCAGATGCAGCGTGAGAGAAATCAGAGCCCTCCCTCAGGAAACTGAGCTAAACTCCTCTTCTCCTTGTATGGTAAAAACTCCCCCAAAAGCCACAGGATCGCCTTGGGAGTAGAGTCAAAGTCCTGCTAAGTATAAATCACAAAGCCCTGGGAATGGTGGAACAGATTAGAGTGTGTACAGACACTATCATGAAGAATGAAAATTAGTGAAGTGCTTCATGTCATGCAAGTGATACATGGACACAGATGTTAAAACTTGGTCTTAAATACTGCCACTGTGTGAAAGCCTTTACACAAAATAACCAATCTGCAATTATGGATATCTAACTTTACAAAAGTTTAACTGTGGAAACGCCTGCACATCAGGTATGACAAGTATGTAGTGCATCAACACATAGTGTGCTCAAAAATATCCATTTGGTACTAAATATCCCAGGTCAACTGAGGATTCACATGCTCATTAACCAGGCAATCTGCTAGACTGAGCATATAGTATATGGAAGTGGCTGAGGGGGCGAGGCAATCTGGTATATTTGTCCATGTAGCTCAGTCCAGTTGTAGCTCCGTCTCCTGACATTGTTTAGACTTCATGTTACCAGCCAAGACGGATCACAGATCCGTCGCTTTCTTGCAAAGGTCCGGTGCTGAAAGACTTGTCTTTTCAGACGGACAGGGATGACGGTCAGTTTTTGCTCATAAATCATCTTGATTATTAGTGTCCCTGCCTCAGTTACTCTCATCAAACATCCCCGAGGGACTTTTCACACTGTGCGTTTCTTTGCCTTGCCCAGCTGTTCTTTTTCATCCTCCGTTCACATGCAGAGGTGAAAAGTACCTGCTGTTAGTTCACAGCAAGTTATTCTGATGGCCTAAGCCTGTGAAATCTCAATAATGACTTCAGTAGCTTTGTGTATTATAATATGCTGACATATTAATAAGTGACGTATTTTTAGACCCATGAAGCAGCGTCTCTTCTTCTTGTGTTTCAGGAGTATTTTCACCTCTGATGCAGTCTGTATCTGTTGCTTTGGCGCTATTTAAGATTTGCAAGTAAGCAGGGTTATTATAAAGATTACGTCAGTGCGTGTGGTAGAGAGGATTTGCATCTGTTCAGCGCCATTGACTGATACTCTGAAAATTTAGCTTTAGAGCTGTTAGGGCCACATTACAATGGAATTTGCTAATTAATGGGGAGTAATGTCAGATATCACCACCAAAGGCCAATTATAAAGGATATGACAGACTGCTAACTAGCCCAGCTCCGTTTGATGGTCAGGCTTGATACTTGATTTTTTTTGTATATGTTCATATTACGTCCAAGCTTCCTGATAGTTTATGTATTTTTTCCAAGACAAATATCATTGTCTTGACCCCAATCACATCCGTGCACCAGCTATAATGTTCCAGAATTCATTTTGCTAATGGTTTTACTTTTACGTCCACATTTTACAACAAATAAACGGACACACACACACACAAACAGGAAAAATTTCAAAAACAAGCAACATCAAAAATTACTTTAAATTTATTTTATTATTATAACATGCATAACCTTCATTCTTCCCAGAAAGTACAGTTGGTTTCCAGGAAGAACATATTTTTGTAGAAGTCTGGGAGGCTTTTTGATAGTTTTGAATCATCTGGAAAGCGGTCCAAGTTGCACAGACGTGACTGCAATTTTAGATAAACACTACAAGTGTGTGTTGTGTTTATCTTGAAGATTTACATTCTCTGAAACTTAATGCAACCCAACCCCTTTTTCTCAGTTAGATTTTACAGAGGCATCTGGATTGTTTTCATTAAGTCAGTATAAAAGAATGTTGTAGCCTTGTGGTATGGAACTATTTTTCATGCACAAGGTATATATTTTGGTTCAAAGCCATGCAAATATTAATGGTATTGCATGAATGATATTTGGAATGTAACATGACTATGCCCTTGTGCACAAAGCAATATTAATGAAAAAATTGTTGGGGGGTTTTGTGTGGAAAGGCTTTACTGGCTTGCATAGAGCTGTGAACCTAACCACATCAAAATTACTTGGGATAAACTGGGGTATTGTCAGCCATGTATCCGCATCTGTCATCAGAGCCCATCGTCACTAGTGGTTTTGTAGCTGAGTGGAAAATTTCTGTTCTAGGGCTCCAAATTCTTGAGGAAAGGCCAAAGGTTTTGAATGTGAAGAATACAAGTATGTACGTGGAACATATTTTTTATTTTTTTTTTGGTAATTTTATTCAATAGCCTCTAATGGGCATGACATTAGTGTCAACTATAGTGATATGAATATAAGAGGTTCAGGATGAAATGACTTAAGAAAAATAATTTCTGATATGTAAATTCCAATGAAGAATTATGAAATAGCAAGTTTTAATAATAAAGTTGAATAATTATGTTCCTCTATAAATGACTGCTTTATAGAACATTTTAATATGGCCTTGTTTGTGATTGTTGATGTAAAAAATTTGTTTCAAATGGCCATTTACTCTGGGACCTCATGATATTCTATTCAACAGTGCCTTTGAAGCTGCGTTGCAGTTTGATTTAAACATCCACACTAATTTCTCCCGCAGGAATCATCTAGTGCAGATCAACCTTGTATCCAGTAGAGGGCGCGCCACGATAAAAAAAGGGGGGAAAAAAAAAAAGCGCACTCTCGCGCAATACACCCTCCCATTCAACAGGTGGCGCTCGTCAGAGACATGGATGTAGCGACAATAGGGAAGTGTTGCTTTCCTCTCGGTATTATGAATGGAAGCCTGTTTATTTTTTTTTAGCCCTAGAAAGGTAAATATTAAACATTATAAATAAGGCGCTGATAAAGAGCTACACGAAGCTCACGTTAGGTACTTCAAGATGTCTGCGAGCGCCGTATATGTCTTGGACTTGAAAGGCAAGGTAAGCTAATGGGACTGCTGCTGTGTTGCTAAACTTATGCTAGCCCTGCTAACACATTCTTCACTGACAGATTATGATGTGGTTTAGGCTGCAGCGGCGCAGCTAACGTGTCGGCGTGGTCTGATATGCTGCTTTAGGGATTTGACTCGTAATTTAAACCAGTTTGTTGCACCCAAACAATGACATTGGTTTATTGTGGTCAGTAATTTGGACGTTAGGCCGAAGTGAGCCAAAGCACCACCAGATGTGATAGTTTAACAGGTGACCGGCTTTGAGCAGCAGGACACGTAGAGAATGACGAACCGCCGTGAAGAATCTCGATTTGCTTCTATACAGGGCTAACATATATAGGCTTACAATCTTATTTAATCTAATAAATCTGAAAAAGAAATGCATTAAATTCAAGAAGTATCGACGATATTTGAAAATGTTTCTTTCAACATTGGTAACTTCAGTCCTTGAGGATTAATTGTCCAAGTAACAATTGCTATGATTTAAGTAAGCATGTAAAAGTAAAAAATTATCAGTTCACTGTATTGGCAAATGGAGTGGAATTTACCAATACCAGTGGTCATTAATAATCTGTTGTGACTAATTAATTTTTTTCCACAGGATACATCTGCTTTCTAACACCTGGTTGCAGCTTTTCTCCTCCAAACCTCCTCCAATTAAATTCATGTTTTTGACCTTGTAAAAATGTCCATATATGTTCTATGGCACATATCTTGCACGAAATAAGCAGTCATCGTCATGGCTGAAGATTTTTGCTTTCGTTCTGCAATTCACCATAAAACAAATTCTTGATTCTCATGAACCAGTCCTGGCAACCGGAAGGAGTGAGGCACAATATAATATAATATAATTGTAAAATGAGGTCAGTTATTCCTCATAAAGAGGATTTCTTTATTTCCTTGACCCAAAGAGGTATCAGCCAATTTGTCCTTTCAGTTATTGGAATCGGTATTGGCCCAGAATTTCTATATTATATCCCTTTTTAAAAAATTGTATTCTTGTTTTGGTGAATCGTATCGTGGCACTGATATAATAACAGTGTAATAGCATAATGACCCAGGTTCATCCTCTCAAAGAGCAATGGATTCTTAGTTGTCAATATTAAGATATTTTAAATGGATTATGAAACCCACAAGACCAAGACAAAAGCACAATAGTCAGCATCGAGGTCAGCAAAACTGATCAGAATAATACATTTATGATAAGTCAATAGCAATCATTCTAATCGGCTCACTTTTTGCTATCATACATGAAATTGATAGTACACTCTGCACAAATGCCATCTCTTCCCTTCAGGTTCTGGTTTGCCGAAATTACCGTGGCGATGTGGACATGTCCGAGATTGAGCACTTCATGACTCTTCTGATGGACAAAGAGGAGGAGGGGACGCTCTCTCCAATCTTGGCCCATGGAGGAGTCCGTTTCATGTGGATCAAGCACAATAACCTCTACTGTATCCTTATTTATACAATATTTGATCATTTTTGGATGCACATACCCGACTGCAGATGTTTCTGTTGTGTTGTGCTTGGGTTTTAAACTCTAGTGACTGAAATTCTTAACAGACGTCACATCAGTGGTTGCAACATCTAAGAAAAATGCTAGTGTCTCGCTGGTCTTCTCCTTCTTGTACAAAATTGTCCAGGTAGGATTGCGTACTGAGGCTGTTACCTGCTTTTGTCTACAACAGAGTCATAAAATTAACACCAGCAAAGCCCCACTCTGCATTGTATTTGCAGAGATTGATAAACATTGTTGTTCTTCAGGTTTTTTCAGAGTACTTCAAAGAACTGGAGGAAGAGAGCATTAGGGATAACTTTGTCATCATATATGAGCTGATGGATGAGCTGATGGACTTTGGCTATCCTCAGACCACTGACAGCAAGATTCTGCAAGAGTGAGTACCCACTTAGCCATAACCTTACTTCGGTTAACTTCATGTACATTCATTAGAGATGAAACTGTTAAATACTGCTGTTATTGTTCATTTGTAGATCAGTTGTTCAGTTGTTATTGTCTCAAGTGATGAATGACAAGCAAATAAGAACACCAAATATATACTGTAGGTTTGTTGTATTACAGTATTAATTGGAATGGCACAGAGTACAGTGTGTAAAACCACCAAGGCTGAACAGTCCCCTTAAATTAAAATTCCTGGATTTGCTCTTTTATCTAGATCTGCAACTAAGTTTAATGGATTTCTTCTTTGGCCCATTCTACACCCACCACCCAAGTTTTGTTAAAGTCCATCCAGTACATTTGGTGTAATCCTGCTACTTAACAAACAAACAATACTGGCTAATATAAAATATATGAAAGTGTAACTTTTTCAATTAAATTGCCAAACAAAAATGACATTTTTCACTACTCTTTTGAGATGCACCAATGTAACATGCTACATATAACAATATAGATTTATTTATTACTTACTAATTTATTTCTTAACTTTATTTTCTCAACATTGCCATAAACCATTGCCATATCTCTTGCCAAACTTTAATAACCATTCCTTGTGCTTTTACTAGCGAGTCTAGAACACCGTGTTGAAGCACTTTGGGTGTTGTAAAAGTGTTATGTTCATTGTATTGTAGCCGTTAAATCAAGTTTCACTGATTCTGTGTGCTACAGTAAATGGCCGTTTACACTTACACTACTGTGGTTGATGCAGACATTTAACAAGGCAACTCAGGATTTCCCCCAGAATGCAGATTGAACCAGTCAGGCAGATAGTCCTCCCTTATTAACAATGAGACTCTTGGTTCTTCTTTGATGCTTTCTGGGGAATTACCACTGCTGACACTTGATTTTTTTTTTCCTTTTGCTGTTTTTTTAGCCTCACTGTTTACATTTTTTCACTATCAGATACATAACCCAGGAGGGCCACAAGTTAGACACAGGCGCCCCAAGACCCCCTGCCACAGTTACCAATGCTGTCTCCTGGAGGTCAGAGGGTATCAAGTACAGGAAGAATGAGGTCTTCCTGGACGTCATTGAGTCAGTCAACCTCCTGGTAGGAACTCCTCATTTTAGAATCACTGTGTTGCTTAAGGAATGCCAGTCAGTGTTTGTAAACTTCCTCCCTGCGTGCGTCACATCATGAGCTAGCTGAACCTGCTGTATTTTCTGTGTGCTGCTGGGAGTGCTTTATTGAAGTAGCTAACACTTTCTGCAATGGGTTTCTCCATTTAAACCTTTTATTTTTTAGGTTAGTGCCAATGGTAATGTTCTCCGCAGTGAGATCGTGGGTTCCATTAAGATGCGTGTGTTCCTGTCTGGAATGCCGGAGTTGCGCTTGGGCCTTAATGACAAGGTTCTGTTTGAAAACACTGGACGTGAGTTCTCTCCTGTAACAGACTTCATCGTTTTGTGTTAATCAGTGTCTTGAGATGGGCAATGAGCTGTCGGAAAAAAGCCGTTCCTCAGTTCCAAAAAACTTTCGGCCATTTCAAATTTCCCCACTGTGGGATGAATAAAGGAATTCTTATTATAGAAAATGTCGAAAACAACAGAATGCTGTGATTGTCAAACCCTTTTTAACCTAATTGTGACTGAATATTGTAAAAACTACAAACTAAACTTTTTTTTTTGATAAATTTACACACATTTGGAATTTGATGTTTGCAATGCTTGTTACAACAATTGTCACAGGAGGATTTTTACCATTTAGCATTGTCCCCTTTTCTTTTTATAACACTCAGCGAGTTTTTGGGAAGAGAAGACACCAACTTTAGACATTTTGAAAGTGAAATTCTGATACTTTTTTCCTTAATTTATGACTGGTTGCTCAACAGTCTGAGGTTGCCATTGTCATATTTTTTGCTTCATAATGCAACACACGTTTTCAGTATTGGACTCTGAAGCCACACTGTTAATTTCAGAAATAACAAAGAAAACCAGCAATTCCTGACATTTAAGAAGCTTTTGAACCAACACGCGATCGTCTTATTTTGCTCAAAACGAGACTAAAATTATTGTTTTTCATAATAGTTGTCTGGAATTTTTCTTTCGCTTGACTAATCGCTAAATTGTTATAGCTCAAATTGTAACAGGTTGTCACCTGTGAAATGTTATCTTCTGTTGCTTGTTTTTAACATTTCTCCCATCAGAACATTAATTGTTGCAAATCTAGATGAGATACAATATTAAATATATTATCTTTGTACTCTTTGCATTTAAATTCAATGTCAAATATGATTAGGGAATTATCACATGATGTTTTGATGTTTTTACATATATTGTGTCTCAGCCTCTTTGGAATTGGGTTTGCAATTAACTGCTGATTTTTGAAATATGTAAGAGGGACAGTTGGACAACTCATCTAGACTTTATTGTCTGGTCCTCTGTCATACGGCATACCCATTTGCTGCCGCTAATTGTAAAAACCCAAAAGGTATTTGAAAATGTAGTTCGACAGGGCCTAATTTGTGTTCATGCAATGTCTATGATGAGTTGTAAATAATGACCTTTTTTGTTTTTCATATAGGTGGAAAGAGTAAATCAGTGGAGCTGGAGGATGTGAAGTTTCACCAGTGCGTCCGTTTGTCTCGCTTTGAGAACGACCGTACCATTTCATTCATTCCTCCCGATGGAGAGTTTGAGCTCATGTCCTACCGCCTCAACACTCATGTGAGTATTGTGGATCAGACACCTTCCAGCACCCTGCGTATTCTGTCAACTAGGTCTGTGGTTCAATAGACTGGCTCCTAACGAGTTTATGTTGAACAACCACCTGTTCTTTGGGTTCTTCTAACCGTTTAAAATATGCTAATTCTCAGACTTTGTCCCTACAGGCCACCACACTCATTTTGGACTGTAAGTAATGCAGGTTCCCACTGTGTGGGGAGTTAAACTCAGGACAGAGTACACTCCGAGTACAATCTAATCCCTCAGCCCTTTTTAGTGTCATATTACAATAACTCTACCATACATATCTCAATGGCCTTTCAGTTTGGTGTCTTTATTCCCATGGAGCGTTTTTAGTTGTTAATGGCAAAATAGATCCAAAAAATAATAGAAATCTGGCATATGGACAGTTATGGGAATAAAAGTAAGAATATAAGTGAAATTATATTTTTTACAATGAAAGTCTGAACTCCTCACTAAGAACAGATTTTTTTTTTGTTTTCCTCAGCAACAGTGGCAGCACACAAAATTGATTCAACACAAAAATAAGACGAAAATTTGCGTAGTTAACATTTTATGTTGGTTTTAGCGGAAACCCAGGAAACTTTGGTTTGTAAAAGATTCTTTGTGTAGTAATATCTTCTGTCCACTAGGTGGTGACTTTGTTACGTTATTTAAACCAATATGTACTGCATGTTAGATGTGATAGAGACTTGTTAAAAATGAATGAGATTTTGGGTAAATTTGTATTTTGTTGATGTCTTAGGTGAAGCCCTTGATATGGATTGAATCTGTTATTGAGAAGCACTCCCACAGCCGGATTGAGTACATGATCAAGGTTTGGTCCTGTTTTGTTTTGTTTTTTTTACCTCACAAGCCATTTATTGCAGCATCATTACTGGTGTTAAATGTTATTAACACATTAGTTATTCATAAAGAAAAAAATATGATAGTTCCATCTGTCAATTGTAGGAACTCAATTGGTTGTGTTGCGTGACAAGCCCTGTTTAATTTGTGTTCACCACTGTCATTAAGGCCGTTTTAAGGCCTGTACAGTGGGGAACATCGTGTTAAACTTGGCCTGTTTGTTTCTCATCTCAGGCAAAGAGTCAGTTTAAAAGGCGTTCCACAGCCAACAACGTGGAGATCCACATTCCAGTGCCAACGGATGCCGACTCACCAAAATTCAAAACTACAGTGGGCAGCGTGAAATGGGTTCCTGAGAACAGCGAGATCGTCTGGTCAATTAAGTCCTTCCCTGTGAGCAGAAATTATGACTCATGAGTATCATACACGCAGTTAAAACAATGACTTGAGTTTGTCAGTGATCCAAAAATAAGACTTTGGGTTGCAGTTTCCTTTTTTGCTTAAATTGATGTTTAGAAAAACTTAATTTAAGAGATGAAGGTTCTAGAGTTTTACAGAGTGTGCGTCATGACATGTTACAGGGTGGAAAAGAGTATTTGATGAGAGCCCACTTCGGCCTGCCGAGCGTAGAGGCTGAAGACAAAGAGGGGAAGCCGCCAATCAGTGTCAAATTTGAGATTCCATACTTCACCACCTCGGGCATCCAGGTATTTCCTGCACACTTACATGCATGACCTCTGTCAGAATGTGCGTATGAACACCTCCACAAGTAATTTGTTGAACCTTCTTGCACTAGCATAGTGGTAAAATAAGCTAATTGGACGAAATATTATGATAGGAACATTTGCTAATTCTGTTTACAGTTGGTCAAACTGTGTTCATCAGTCCTGTGTACTGAACCAAACAAATGCCGCAGGTAATTTGCACCTGCATGCAGAGTCCAAATATCTTCTTTTGTTTTTTCTCTGTCATCCTTTATTTAGAACTTTTTAAACAGCTGTTTACAACATCTATTGCTGTTTTGGCCAGAGGGAGCAGTAAGTGGGCACTTTTAAACTGTGAGACTCCATTATGAGACTCCTTTCAGTCGTAGAGAAAATTTGAAGGACCCAGAAAGCAACTGCTCATCAATATAGACTCGACCCCCTGGCCTTTATGTTAATCACAGTGATAGAAAACTCCTATCTTAGTTACAGGTAAAAAGATTCATTGGATTTTGATTGCAGTTCCCATTAGGAGAGGGGAGAAGCTAATTGTTTTTCCTTCATGTTTCAGTGAAAAGCTTTGCTGACCACAGACTTACACAGATGTGCACTGTATGATCCCCACTGTCCTGTGATTATATGTATGGTACCACAGTAACACGAGATTAAGTTTCCCCGATATTAAGTGTCTTGATCTGAGGACTCAATGGCAACCTGACAAACTCCATTCAAAAATATTGTATTACTCCCAAAAGGTAAGAAAAGCAGTTTTCACAGGTACATTTACATAGAAGCTTAGTGCTAAGAGCTTCTTGCTACACTAACAAAGCCTATTTGACTGTAACTGTTTAAAGATAAAACTTTTAAGCCTATTCTTAAATGATGTGTTAAGCAAAGGTTCTAAAATATTAGTGCATTCATTTTCTAGAAGCATTGGACAAGTTATTATTAAATCTTTAAAAAGAAAATAATTCTCTGTTCATTAGATTAAAAACTTGGATTTGTAGCTCAATGTAATAATAAAAATCACAGATTTTTATTTTTATTATTACATTGAGGTAAGCCATTTTTGATTCCTAGCTCGCGCAGCTGTAGATACAGTCAACCTATTCATCAACATCTCCCTTAGATTAAACTATGCCTATGAGTTTGGACTCTTATCACACTTTTCCAAAATGTGCTTGAGTAGCAGCTGCTTACATCTTGTAGACTTAAGTAAAGGTTAATTCCTAAAGCTAAACATTCATAGTGGATAAGGAAATAATATTACTCAATGATTGTTTGCTTAAAGATAAAGGAAGTGCAGGCAGTAGATTCCTGAGTATATCAGTAGAAGCATTCACATTCTATATAAACATCCTATTTCAAAACTTACTACTTATTTCAGAATGACTAGTATATTAAAAAAAAAAGAAAAAAGAATCACTTCTTAAAACACTTTTATTAACTTGAAATACTGCTTTTTTTTTTCATTAAAAGAGCCAAAAGTTCTATTCTCCCTGCTTCTCCGCTTGAGTAGCAGCTGCTTACATCTTGTAGACTTAAGTAAAGGTTAATTCCTAAAGCTAAACATTCATAGTGGATAAGGAAATAATATTACTCAATGATTGTTTGCTTAAAGATAAAGGAAGTGCAGGCAGTAGATTCCTGAGTATATCAGTAGAAGCATTCACATTCTATATAAACATCCTATTTCAAAACTTACTACTTATTTCAGAATGACTAGTATATTAAAAAAAAAGAAAAAAGAATCACTTCTTAAAACACTTTTATTAACTTGAAATACTGCTTTTTTTTTTCATTAAAAGAGCCAAAAGTTCTATTCTCCCTGCTTCTCCACATTTCCTTTCACAGTCAGTAAAACATTATTAAGTTCTATGGACATTATGCTGCCCACTCGGAAACAAGAAGCTTAAACCCAAGCTAATTGAGATATATAATATTTTTAATTGGGGCGGGTTTGTCAGTATAAGAATGCTTGTCATTTTCCTAAGTAATTTCCTTGCTTTTCCAAATCTTTGCCAATACGTAAATGAAAGGATGCTCATTTAAACACAAAAAGTAAAAGTAAAAACTACACTAAGTTTAGAGATTCTTTTTAAATGAAATAAGACGTTTCCTGTTGTTTGTAAAAATGGGCCGAGATAATTTTAGATTCCATGGTCCTATTCTAAACATCTTTGTATCGATTATAGAAATGTGTAAAACCTGAGAAGTAAATCCAAGTGACATCACCCCTGCAAAATGGCAGCTCTTGAATCCAAGGTTTTTAGAACAATTGGAGGAAATAAAGACATTTTGTCAATAATATGGGCATGAAACATTTTTTTTTGGATACAAATTAACTTGAAGGTCATAAAAAAGTCATATGACACGCAGTACAATCTTTGTAGAACTAGAGTGGACCTGCTTGGTTGGTCTGTTTGGTTGGTGCGTCATGTAAATACAAGAAAACGAATTATTTCCTGTTCATTTCAATGTAGACACGCCCTTTGGGTGAAAGTGTCATTGCCCTCAGTGATCCCAGCGGGGTGGTCAAAGTGCTTGTTATTTTATTAAAATAAACGAACAAAAGAACACTTAATGACTCAGCACAGCTTGAAAAAGCACAGCTTGAAAAATCACAGATATAAGTATAAAATGTACAAATGATACATTTGTCACAGTGGCAACAGTGTGTGATTATAGAAAATATATATCTCAAATTCTTGTGAAATATCCTTGGCAATACCATCATTAATTTCAACAGATTGGTTGAGTTCTTCAAAAACTTGCACAAAGTCCTCAGACTTGTTTATTTACACTATTCTCTTCTGTTGGCCATTGGAAGTTAAATACTTTTTTCTAAATAATTAAACATATGAAACTATAAACAGGATAGACTGATATTTCGTCCGTTATATGTGTGACTTCCTGGAAAGAAGCTACCTAAAAAGGTCTAGTTCTGAAAACTGCATTGGACCCTGGGGCTCTTTTTTCTTATTATTACTTGTCCTTACAAACTTTATCCAAGCACTACCTACTGTAATATTTGAGAGGGTTATTCCCCTAACTCAATATATTGTAGTTTGACTCAATTTATTGTTGTTTTTGACCTCCTAGTATCTTGGGAAATACTTAAGAAATACTTATAGCCTAGCTTTAAATGTTAAGAGCACTTACCTAATTATTAATGTTCTTCACTGGTTTTTAGGGCCTACACATATTCACTTAAAATATCATAATGAGTGGTTTGTTATAGCAGCTCACTATTACCCAAGTCGCTGTTGGTAAATCTTTGTCAAGACACATGCTTAAAAAGTTCCCTGCTCAGTGTTTGCAGTCATGCACTAGTGCACCCATCGTGCCAGTGGCAACTATTAAGAACCATATCCACACTGAACTCTTGTGTTAGGCCACTAACCTTATTACAGGGCAACAGCAGACTGGGTCTCAGGCTCTAATGCAACCAGACATGGCAATCTATATGTGTGAGAAGAGCCTGTGAAGTTTAATTAGACACATGTAAATATCAAAGCCTGAGAACGTTGCTCTTAACTGTACCACTAAGTGTAGGGGAGAGCACATGTGAAGTGTGTATGATGCACGTAATGCACCTTGTAAGTTTAACTAGAAATGGAGTACACCCACACTTTGGCCAAGTGGCAGTAAAAGGAGAGCTGTATTTACATTTAACTAACTACAGTTAGTTCTGTCTTTAGGTGAGAGGACCCAAACACGTTGGCCAATGCATTTTGGCTCATAACTTCTGCCAAAAACCTGATAAAACCAGGCCCCACATGGCTTGTGTACTTACCACAAGAGATACAACAAACATCCTCCTTTGCCCTCATCTTACAAGCTGTAATGATATTTTGCGGAGGACTTTTTTTGATGCTTTTTTGCTGACTGTGTATCTACTAGCAGGCCAACTGTATGTTTGGCTTCTGTGTTCAGGGAGAAGTGCTTCACTGGCAAACTCTATGTGTTTGTCGTCATATATGTCTGCTAGCAGTCTCTCTCTCTCTCTCTCTCTCTCTCTCTCTCTCTCCCTCCCTCCCTCCCTCTCTCTCTCTGACCTCACTTTGTCGTGGAAGGTAATGACAAGGTAGCCACTACCAAGGCCTTACCAGAAGCCTGCCACACACATTCCTGACCTTCCATCCAGCTTTTGGATGAGAACCCTCACGATGGCGGAATGGCACGGCAGCGTCCTCTGAAAAGGGCTTGTGTCAGCCTTGAAATGGCTGCGTTCTCATCCCTGATAAATTGTGAGAGCACAGATCCAATTTGTTTGAAAAATACACTGAAGCATGAAAGATATGCCTGTAATTTTTTTCTATCATCCAGGGACATATAGTTATTTATACCACAAAATTGAATGATATACTGCACTGGAGCAAGTTTTCAATGATTCAAATAGATAAAATTTCATCTTTTACAAACAAAACAAAAGTCACCATAGACTTAACTAGCATGGGCAGATTGCTACAATTACACACATTTTCTTTCTTCATCCGACTGGGAAAAACAATGTGCAATCATGTTGAGCCGTAGTGAGGATGCCTGGGTATTTTTAATCTGTTTTCTCGAAATTCAGCTCTTTGGTAACATGGCTCTGGTGAAATATCAGTTAATACCTTGTGAAAGTGGTACCTCGATTATGCTGATGTGAGTTTTTCTTCCTCCCAGGCATCGAAAAACAGTATGTTACAGTTATGTAAATTCACTTTGTCCCTTGAAAGCCGCTCTGTATCTGCTTCCCCATTCTCAGTATGACTCATACTACTGCTTCCTCAACAGCTTATCACAAATTTCTGCTTACTAGAAGTGTTGCTGCACTAAAACAACATTTTTTTTAGTGTCAAATACCTATAAACTGTTGGCTTGAAAAGGTGGCTCTGGAAGATTTGTAGATTTTGCCCAACTCTATAAATAAGCATGATAACATAGAAGAGACAGGTCGTGTTTAAAACCACCAACTATACTAGCCGTACATACTGATTTAACAAAAATGTAGGTTGTAGTTGGAGTTGAGAAACTCCACGAGCACAAACCCTACTGCACTAGCGCCTGTGACAGGTAGCTAGCTGACTTAATTTAATTAAAAATTAATTGCGCTGATGATCTGTAATGACATTACATATCCAACAGATTTTAGTGAAAAGAAATGCTGACATTTCATGAATTATGAAATTCTGTAATCTTGCACGTATTGCCAAAGGGGAAATGTTCACAAGGGCGGTGCAGTGGTTAGCACTGGTGCCTCACAGCAAGAAGGTCCTGGGTTCGATTCCGGGTCAGAGTGTTCCTGGGTGGAGTTTGCATGTTCTCCCTGTGCCTGCGTGGGTTCTCTCCGGGTACTCCGGCTTCCTCCCACAGTCCAAAAACATGAAAACTGGGGGTTAAGTTAATTGGTCACTCTAAATTGCCCGTAGGTGTGAATGTGAGTTGGATGGTTGTTTGTCTCTATATGTCAGCCCTGCGATGAACTGGCGACTTCGCCCGAAGATGCTGAGAGAGCCACCCTCGCGACCCCTAACAGGATAAGTGGTAGAATATGGATGCACGGATGGATGGAAATGTTCACAATCTGACCAAACTCGGGCATTAACAACAACAACGCAGCAAACACAGGTTTTCTGAAAGAGCACAAAGTGTGATTGAAGAAAGAAAAACACGCATAACATATGCATAAGGATAACCTGTTGCTATATCAAGGATTACAAACTCCTGTTGCATTTGCAGTGAAGTAATGCAGTATGCACTGCAAACTGCATCTGTCAGTGGCATGTAGTAGACAATACCGAATAACGGCAGTCACATGTCAAAGTATTTAGAATACAATATGTAAAATACAGAATACTTGAATTACTTAATACTGAAAATATCTCTAATGACTCATAGTCATAGTTTAATTGGCTTCAGATAATCCTGATCATTTCCATTCATTCATCAAAAATGCTCCTTCCAGCAGAACCACAGAGACATGGGGAGTAGATAATGAAGAGAGAAGTAGTTTTTACACTGATAATGTACATGCAAAACTTTATGCTTAACTGTGAGGCTTTATTCTAACAGGATTTTTTTTTTCTGTGAATTTAGAGCACACCTGTCAAATTTACTAAAAAAATGTTATGTTTTGGAAGCTATGGTCATTTTGGAGCTGTCAGACTACCCTGCATAATTTATTTTAATCGTATTAAAGCAGGGAGTGCCACCTCCATGTCCAGTGTATCAATTGTGTTCATGAATTGCATACATCCCCACTGCAAATAGAAACAGGGCTTCAGAGTTCTCATTGAGCACCATTTTTACGGCAGCCATATTGACATGAGGGATAAACAGATGACATAAAAAACATTGGTTAAGGGTCTCTTCCATTTTGCTTGACAGTACCTTCTGAGCCAACATGCACAAGTGCAGCACGTTGAATCTATTTGACCTGAATGGCGCCGAACCTTAATTTGTATTATCTGGAACAACTGTGTTTACCTGCTGTTTCTTGCCAGAGTGGCTGCTGTTAAAAAGGTTTATTGCACCAGATATCAGAGCAGTTTTAAATTAATCTAATAACTTATTTGAGATATTGTTCACAATTCCTCCTGGACAAGTTTTCAATCTCACAAATTCTTGTCTTGTGTACCGACAATGGTTTTGTATATTTGCATTCCAGACACAATACACTAAATAATTGTGACCTGCTAGAAATTAGCATGTAGTACAGAAGTGAACTTTACTCTTGAGATCTTCTTTGGAACACCTGGGTTCAAACTTTTGTTCTACTGTTAAGTTTACTGTTTGCATTTTGTCTTCATGTCTGCACGGGTCTATAAGTGCTGCAGTACAATACAGTACTTTCCACAGTTGCAAGACATGCAGGTCACAATAGATGATTTGTTGACACTAGATTTCCTACAGGTGGGAATATATTTACATTATAGTTTGTATGTGTTACGCTGGTCTTGTAGTGAGGCTCTCTCCCAAAACATGATGGATTGGCCTCCAAACGAGGTTAGACTATAGATGGAAATTGTGTAGGAGTAGGCAGTTTAATCTCCTAAAATTGTACTTTAATGTCACCAAATGGCTTTTTGCTTATTGTGTTGTTTATTGCATTTACACCCAACAATTTGCATCTTGATAAGTTTTCATGGTAAAGAATTCAAGGTTGGAAAACCAGTCACCCATTGATCTTTGAATTCTCTCAACAGGTGCGTTACCTGAAGATCATTGAGAAGAGCGGATATCAGGCCCTGCCGTGGGTGCGCTACATTACCCAAAATGGAGGTAGGTCAAGAGTGCTGAAATATTTGTGCTGAGTGCCCATATGTCCAGTCATTAGGCAAGAATTGGGCAATGCAGTGCAATATGGTGGGAACCCAGCTTGTACTGATGTTGTTCTATGAAAAGGGGATACACTGTAGAACATGAGGCAATGTGGCAACGTCCTGCTAAATGTGAGAAAGTGAACTTTTTTTTTTTGTCTGAGCTTCCCTGATCATCATGCTGAGATTACCATGGTTGCACATGCTGGTCTTTTTGCTAATGTTGCCAGTAATTGCTAAACATCCTCCTCTCATTTCCTTTGTGTTCCATTCATTCTGGGTGGAAGTCAGCTGCCTCAACTAGCTTTCTCTCCAATTTCTTCTTTTCTTTGTCCATTTGATTAAATCTTGTCCATTTCCTCCTCAGATTACCAGCTCCGGACCCAGTAGGCAGGTGGAAATCAGAGGGGGCGGAGTCGAGCCTCTAATGTGCTATCAATGGCAGGTGTCATAAGACCAGAAGACTGTCAGCATCTACTTTTTTAGTTTTCTTTTTGTATTTGTTAATGTTTTATTCATTTCCGATCAATGCAAATATTAGCTGGAGTGGTCATTAAGAGAATGGTTTAAGGAAAGTAATTATGATTTTACTACTGCGTTGCTCCTAATGTGAGCAAACGCCAAGTAAAGCAGGAGTAATGTTTACATCCAACCCTTACAGTGCAGAGATGCACAAAATCTATCACAATGGGTCAAAAGAGTATGTTACAATTCTCCCTTACAGTTACTGTAATCACGCCCCACAGGTCGAAAACACATTCTCTGGTCAGTCAGATTGTGATATTTTATATGAAGCTGCTTTGTTTTGCCACATTTCCTATTTGTTGATTATCTGTATATCTGTGTATTTGTGACATGTTAATGAACTTCAGTGTTATTTGTTTCATAACTAAATTATAAAAGGAAAGTTCTTGGCTTCCTTTGTATCCGCACCTCGATACGATGCCATTGATTCGTGCCGGAACGATGCCTTCTTGCATGGCTGTTGTGCTTTGATTATTCATAGTCTCCTTTCAGCTTTGCAGAAGAGAATCAAATGCGGTCATTTCAAGTTACACAAGAAATATAATCCCTCTTTTCCACCCGACACCTGTTTCCCTTTCCCCCTTTTTTGTAACCACATTATTTTAAATCATTAAATGTCTATGTAGAGAAAAGTGCCTCATGGTCTCCTTACGTCATTTCACTTGTGATGTCAGTGCCGTCATCACAGTGGGCACCTGTCCCACAGGCCAAGAAGAAATGCTGAATGGAGAGGAACATAGCGCAGAGAGACACATAGGAGGCTGGTTTCCTGTGTTAGAAACGTGGATGGGTTCTTTCCACCTCATCCTGGAGGTCTTTTCAAACAGTGCAACTCTTAATAACGAAGCCCTGTGATATCATAGGCAGTTGAGCGCCAGCGCTCCGTAAACATGCAGGCAAGCGGGGAAGGATGTGACTCAAGCTGCGGTCAGCCGGTCGCAGACGGGCTAGAGAGAAATGTGAGATGGCCCAGCACAGACTCGCTATTGTTCAGGCCACGGCCAGACCACAGTGGCCCTGCATGAGGTCACTCCTTAAGTTTGTCTTGTAACAGGACTTGTGATACTCTTCTTTATGTGAATCAGGTCAGGTGCCAAAAGTTGAGTCCATGTCACTGTGACCTAAAATGCCAGATTTTTTTTTTTTTTTTTCTATTTCTCATTATATTTGATTTTATCATTGGCGTTTCTGTAAGATTACTCTTCACATACCTCTTAGCCCCACCTGTTTTTTATTGAAGTAAGTGTTTCACATTAGGAAACAAAATATGATTCGTTTTCAAGCTGTTTTGCAGCATTCATGATAGCCATACAAATGCAGTGACACAATAACCTGCTTCTAAACAAAATGCACCAGCAGCCTAAGGTTTATCCTTATTTCTATCTCCATACAGGATGTTATACAGGTACTTGGCTGAGAAAATTAAAAAAGTCAGAATTTTTCATCAGTTATTTAAGAAAATGAACTTTTCATATATTCTAGACTTTTCTAGTACACATTAAATAAAATGTTTCAGTTGTGATTATGTTTGTTGATTAATCTGCTGATTATTTTCATGATAAATAGATTAGTAATTCTATAAATTGTCAGGTCGGGTCATGTCTTAAAATTGAATCTTTACTCCAACCAATAATTAAAAACCCACTCTATTTACTCTCATCAATCAGTTAATCGTTGCAGCTCTAGAGCTAAAACAGCTGGGTCTCGACCTTAATGACCTCTATGTTAATGTCACAGTGGATCTTCTTTTTTTGTCTGACTTGAACTTTTTACGGATTACAGGCCTAATCTCTGATGGAGTTTTGCTCGCAAGTGCTTGTCTATCCAACAGTGATCTCACTGTCAGGTATAAGACAGCTAATAAAACCTACTACTAGTTTTACCACTTCAACAGTGTGGTGTTAGGCTGACAGGATTGTCTATTCGTATGGGCACTTCTGCAATTGGTATTAGCATAATTTAAGACCTGAATACAGGTTATGAAATCTAAGGAGCACAGGCCTCAGCTGAACATGTAGTGGTGGACGTGTTGCTCTCCCTCACCGGGGATCAGTGTCAGTGATACTTGGCAGAGCATGTGAATATAGTATTTGGCACATGATGAGAACGTTGCATTCAAGAAGCAAATTAAACCTCTGAGGAGCCCAAGGGGAGACCAGTCATGTACCTCGTTTTTTAAGGTTGCTTTCGGAGGGCTTGGTTGCAGCAAAATGTTAAAGTTACCTTTCTCTCGTGTTCACAAATATTTAGTATAAGCATATACTCCCTTATCTCAAATTAGCCCTTTGGATGTAATAAAATGTTTCTCAAAGATTTGGGTTCCTCATTTATGTTAATAATATGTCATCTTGAAAGAAATGAGAAAATGAAAAAGCTCATTATCACTGAAAGCAGAAGTATGGGGATCCTTTTCTCAAGTATACGCCCATATAAATATGCACTAATCAAATTGAATTCTTGCATTCAACACGCCACTCAAATAAAGGTTAGGAAGTTTTAAAGGCTAAATGTAAAGTATCGAAACTAAAAACACATAACATAATACAGCAGAGTGGCCCATGTCGATGTTATTAAGTTATTGAATTATCAGCGCTGATGCTCGGAATTTGTTTAACCTATAGCTCTGCCTCATGCTGCGCTGATGAAACTCATCATATGCTTTTAGTTAAATTGGTAATCCACAATGCAGCTAGTAACTTGCTGTCAAATGAATGCAGTGGAGTAAAAAGAACATTTCTTTGTACCAAAAAAATGGAAATTACTCATGTTTAACTACCTCAAAATTACAATGTGTAGTGAAGTTGAAGCTCTACATTCGTTTGGTTTACAACTGGTCTTGTCTTTGTAAACCAAACGAAAATATCTCAAAATTACAGAGTTTCAGCATGCATACTGTAAATAAATATATATACTGTATATATATGTCAACAAAACCTTTCATTCTTTTGAGCCTAGATCATCACAAGGAGTTGCCACTGTGATTTTCAAATACACAAATACCTTATTTTAAGGGTCCAGTAAATGGGATTTAATGACACCAAGAGGTGAAATTGCAGATTGCAACTAATTGAACACCACCAACATATACAAATGGCACCCACAAATGAGAAAAGGAAAAAAAAAAAATCACAAAACCGAATAATGGTGAGGAAAGTGTTGTGACCAATTTTACAAAACATGATTTGTATGTGATATTCTGTTACAATTGACACCACCATTCTTATTACCCTTGACCGTTCCTGTTTGAGATTTACAGCTAATTGGGACCAGTCTCTTACAAAATACTTAAGAGTACCTACTTAACTTACATCTCAACGTATAACTTACGCTGTACCTTTCCTTTCCCATTTGGCAGAATCCGGCTTGCTCTGTTGATATTAAAATACACAATTCTCCGGTTTTGGTGATTAAAGAGTAATCAAAATAAGAAATTCCCAATTCTGCCTGCAGATCCCTCAAAGTCCTACAAATTGGGCATTAAAAACTTATCACCAGTTTATCACAACTGTAAGGACACACATGCAATCAGTTGCATTATAGGGTTAAATACCTGTGTTCATCTGACGCTAATCAAAATAAAGAAACCCTGTCACCACTAGGCTAACAGGTGAATTAAACAAAGCTTCAGGTAGTTTTTCCGCTGCCATGCCAACGCTAAACTATTGTCACTGGTTTTACAGCAGATACCCTGTTACTGTCAACGGAAAATAACTATGGTTACCCAACAGTGTGATGAAGCAACAGGTAGAGAGGAGTGACAGCGTGGCAGTGGCGACTTCAAACACAGGTGTGCCACGAGGAAGGAGTGTTTATCCATACGGAACCCCGTCTCCTGGCAACCGAGGGAAATCCTCGCCTGTCATCAGAACTTTGATCCTTTAAGTGACGTCAAGACCAGGTCATTCCCCACTCAGGCATGCAAAGTGCCCCTATAATCACCTGCGTGCAGTCTTTGTGCCTCCATTGAGAAATACAACGAGTTGATGAGTCACCATGAATCAGTAACTGCAGAAAAGTTTTTTCAGTATAGATGAAGCCGAGGAATGTGAGGGACGTCCTCTCGCAAATGCCCTGAAATAGATTTTTACGCTGTTTGAGAAGCACCGTGAGCTTGGTGTGTGGT
>KV751378.1:591028-625996 GCA_001698575.1 Mola mola | reverse complement strand
TCCTGCATAGACTTAGGAACAATATTGGTTTAAAGAGCTTACAGCTGAGTGTTCAACCCTGAGACGCTGTTGTAACTTCTCCAGCCCACACACTGCTGACAGATATCATGCAGAGACCGCCCACTGCACTACGTGACAGCAGAGCAGATCTCACATTCTCATCAAAGCCTGGCTCAGTCACTTGCATTGTCACGGCTCAAAGTGCACGTCAGGGTAAACATCTGGCACCGTAGCTATATTTAGTTCCGTTTCAGAGATCTCACGTAACGTGTGGTTTTGATTTTTCTGTCCTTGCCTTGGACACTAACTCACCAGCCACGAAGTCCAAAGTCTGAAAGATCACTGCAGTAGAGGACACACAACGTTACCATTGACCACATTTCATAATTACCTGCGAGAGTATGAGAGAACCCACAGGTGGTGGCAGGATGACTCGGAGGGGTCAGTGGATGATAGAAGGAAAAGCTTGTTTGCCTTTTGACAAAGACATATACTTCTCATGTCTTGTGGTTTTGATGCCAGCTAAAGTAGCTTAACATGAAGAGCACTTACCAGCGCCTCCAAACGTCAACAAGTAACAAAAACTGTACATGGAAATATGTTTTTAAACTTCACAGAGATGGTCATGTGCCAAACTATTTCTTGGACAGACTTTTGATACTTCCTGGACTCTTCTGCTCCAGCATTTCCTGGCTCCAGTTCTAAATTGTTACTTGCAGGCATTAAAGTAGTATCATCGAACTCACAAGTAAGCTAAGAGGCCTACTTTCCAAAAGGGGGGTGGAAACCCTTCAATTTACCACCGAGAAAGAAGAAAAGTTGCTCACTTTTTACTCATTTTTCTCCATTTTTTTTAAAAAAGGTGTCTCATCTCGTGGCAATATTTAGACTCTCATTTACTGTAGACTTACAACCACTTAGTCATAAGTATTTGGTCACCGCACACTTAACCCCAAACCTACATTGCAAATTTTGTAAATTGACTGATGTACTAATTGACTAGTCATTTCCGCTTTATTTCCTGTATCATTTGCAAGTCGGTTCATACAACACAACCCCAGCATCTTGAATCACTCATACAAAGTTTTTGGAAACCTCAAATATTACTGATATAAAATACTGTAGAGTCAATAACTGGAAGTAATTGTATAACCTTTGGAATCCTGTTTCTTTTTCCTGAAAAACAAGCCTGTTTACTGTCATGGCAACCAAAACAAAACAAAACAAAGAAAAAAAAAGAAACACTTGCATATGCTTTGACAGTTAGTAAATGTGTCCTCTTTTTTGAACTTATTCAAACCGAAAGTCAATACAAGAGGTATAACTTTCTAAACACACCCCTGGTGGTTCTTTAGATCCCCTTATTTATATGTTTGTCTTTCCTCTCTACTGTGGAGATAACGGTGCCATGACATGCCCTGCACTGTTGGAGGATTATGTAAAAATGTCATACTATACCTCAAGTTCTGTGCAGCCTGAGGCAAAATCTACGGGGGCAGTTTGATGTTTTCCTTTGACAACCCTCTGCGATGACACTGGTCTTGAACAATAAACAACGCCCCAGTAAACAAACAGAGCTCTGTCTGGCTTCTACGAGAAAGAAGTTGTCATGTAAAAAGAGAAAGAGGAGCGGATAAACGACGCCTCACTTTACCAAGCACATAAAAAGAGAGTCAAAAGATTTTGTCATAGGCGTGATTTATATTTTACACTCTTCACTGTTTATCAGTGAATAAATGTTTCTTGAGGCGACGTGCTTATTGTGTGGTCTTATAGCACAATAAAGGGTACAATCTTTGTCTTCTCTGGGGACGCTCAGGACACCTGGTTGTAAGATGTAAGTTCAAAGGCTTGAGGGAACTTTCAGTAAACTCCTGTTCTTGTTTGCATAAAGACAGAAAAGTGCTCGGAGACACCTTGCACTTGCTTCACTTGAATAATGACAACTGCAGATCTATAGCAGTACCGCGGAGGAGCAACCGCAACTCCCCCTTCTCCTTCAAAAAGCCTTTTTTAACCGGCTACAAATCCACCAAATCTACATCTGGATATTATTGGGATAGTTACAGATGTAATAGACATTGACGCACTCACAAGAAACCCCTAATTCACTTTGATTGTCCACCACACTGACTTTTGGTTTTCCCTGCTACTGGAAATATTTGTGTTTCCCGTCTCTCTCTCTCTCCTCTGGACATTTGATATTCCTTGGACAAGGTCCGACATACTTTCTGCTGTCTTAATGCCGGCCTGTTGCACCAAATGATATTTTAGCACAAGTGCATGGCAACAGCAAAACAAAGAGGCACAAGATGAATTCTTTGGCCGACCACTTTTTGAATTACTGATCATGTAAAAACCTGCTGTGGTTCCCAGATTGCAAACATCAGTCCTTGGAGCCTGCATGCAAACCAGGCCTCTAAATAGGCTTGTCTATTTCTGTTGGGCTGTTGGGGGAAACATGTGTTTGACATCAGTGTCACTCGCTAGACGTTTTGCAGTGGCACTTTTCTGTCCCCTCACAATATTTCCACCTCAATTAAACTGGTGACAATGGCTGATTTCAAAGCGTACTGGCAATTATAGTCCAATCAGTGAGGTCGTTCTTTGAAGACAACCCTCCTCACTGAAGCTGGAATGGTTTTTCGATCCTCCATTGTCCCAGTTTGTATCTATTTTGGCGGCTGTTTATACTCGCTCTTTGGATAGGCGGCAGCAAAGTAAACACACACACACAAAGTACGTGTCCTGCGCCACAACAAACTCACCAGGTCTTTCGAGTCATGTACGACACAGTCGACATCAAAGGGGCACGGTCACCAGCGACTTAAAGCAGATCAGAAACATGACATGCTGTGACATTTTGGGCAGGTGAGCAGTCCCAACCGTAACCCCACCATAACAACTCGTAACGAGTAGTTCATAATCAAAACCCGAACAGGCAAAGTGCTCATGCTGTGCTGCCGATGATGCAAAGGAAAAAAAGCCAAGTGGCTGCCAGGTGTGGATGTGCAGCAGCAGTGTTTCATTGTGTAAATAATGTTAGGTCTTATGAAATCTTCTGAAATGAGAACGACATTAAAATTCAGTCCATGTGGGAAAAGTCTGAAAGAACACTTTCCCCAACATGAAAGCATTAGAGAAGGAGACATAAAAAGAGAAAACTTAACCAAGGAGTTCACAGGGAATTTGCCTTCAACTCTTTCAGATTGTTACTTTATAAGCAAGGGAAGATTTCACTTTCAGTTCTAGAACCGAACCCCATATACTGTATGTATAACCCTAACATCCAATGTCATTTTCAAAAAGAACCCCCCCCAGATGACGTCCACATGGAGAATTTTGGTGGATCTCATCTTACAGTGTACAGTGTTGTGACTCTGCTGATAAGGAGTACATCACCACGCAGGTGAAATGAAATGTTCAAACGAAACTGCTATAAAGGCAGGCGATGCATGTGACCAGTAAATATCCACATGAACCCAGCCTGGAGAAGACTTGAGTATTTATCCAATCAGCTGGTGGAGTGGAGTGAAGTGGAGGAATGAGAGTCCTGTGTGACACCAGCGCTCTCCCTCTATAATTTCCGTCCCCATTTTCCACAAAGACCACTCAATCTTACGGCCATATGGCGGTTTGCTCCCATAACCATTCACAGCTGAGTGAAAATAAACCTTTGGGACTCATCTTTGGGACAGGGGTTTTGAAGACTCGCTACCACTTGCGCTCGACTTTGTGCTGCCCCTGATAACCTACTGTGATTCATCCTGTCTGCGCATGAAACGCCTCATATAATTTGCAAAAAGGGAGCATGGTCAGGGTATACAATATCATCCAGTTGAAACTCAAGGGTGAGGCAAAAATAGAAACTCAACCACATGAAGGAGGTCGAGACCAGAAATAGCTTGTTTGGTGGGTATATATTTCGGCAGTGCAATGATGGGGTCTCTCTGGTCCCCTTTAAAAGCTGCCCCCATTTGTGATTTTGGGGTAGGGTGGTTGCTCACGTGGTTAGCTCACAGTGTGTGTCTGCATGAGACACGGAAAGTTTAAGAAGTCAAACACCCCACATCGTTTAGATTAAAAATATATATATAGTTATTTCTTTTTAGTGTAAATTAGACACAGCTGTGCTCCCAAAGTAAACACACATGCTCAGAATGCCACTTACTGTTAATCTTAGACTAAGATTAATGAGATTAACCGATGCTCTTTCTTCAGTCTTTGGGCAAACACAGTGTGTCTTCATACTAGTCTGATGTAGAAACCACTGTGCATTAGGAGGTGTGGCCGTCGCCTCTTGCCTCCCACGTCGATTAAGCTGTAAATGCGGTATTAGGTGTGCAGACATAAAATGGGGCCTTTGCCCACCTCAGGGCAATTAAGGAGATTACTGTCTGTAATTATTGTGCCAGATTTATTGCCTTGTAGATATTGTAATATTATGTATTTCACAAGACCCTATTGGTACCCGCAAAAATGAACAGCTCACATGTCTTCGCGCAGACAAACTGAGGTGTTGCAGTGGCGGGTTTGCTTAAGCTCTTCACACTTTGATGTGATGTCTTGTCTTTTTCGAAACAGTGCAGCGGCTTTTAATGAATCCTTACGCAGGTTTTTAGAATGTTTATCAGTCCTCCCCTTCAACCCAGGCTGAACAAACATTCATGGAGCTGAGGTGATGAATAATGGCTGAATCATCTCTGTGGTTTTCAGTGAAATATCTCAACCACAGGATGGATTACCATGAAATGTTGTGAAGACCTTTTGTTGAGATCAGTTGTGAGCAGACAGGGGGAGGCCCCCACAAATCATTCCATTTTACTTTTAGACAGTGGCTGTCTGATTTGTTTGACAAATAAAACAGGCTTCACTGTGCACTGTTGACGGATGCCATTAGCTACTAGTGCTATTTGGTAATAGCTGCTCCATCATCCGTTGTTTTCATTTAAAGCTCTGTATAGAAATGAAACGACACGAGAGTTCCCAAACAGTAAAGCCAAAACAATTAACTATACAGTATAGAACATAGATGAAGATAAATAAATAAATAAATGTAAACAAATTGGCAAGTCTGATCCACCAACGCATAAGATTATCTGCCCCATTCGGCTGGCTCAAAATGTGTTCAGTGTCTGAATCTGTAATTCAAAGTCTTGGAGATTGGTACATAGTCGTCAGTATGAAAATTTTGGCTGTGCCAGAAGGGTTTTGAGATTGCGTACACAGGTAGCCATGCCTAAACTTTTTTTCTTTTAGAATTGTCATTGTTTTCGTCCTATTTAGCCAAATAGCCAAAAATAGCTAATATTATTTGTTAGCAAAGCAAATGAAGTCAAAAGTTAAGTGCAGTCACCTAAGTGGGTGTGCATGTCCACAGTTTCTCAGTCACATCTGCCCCTCTCCTCAAAATACATAACTTCCAAACCTTACCCCACGTCACGAAGGCCAAAAAACATTGATTGCTCTCTGTTGGCTGTCTGTAGTATAGATCTTAAATTCCACCCCTCAGCATTATCTAATATGATCTAACTACCTTAAAAAACGTACTATGATTTTTGTTTTTTAGGTAGGTTTAGGTTTGAAGTAGTTCTTCAAGCTGATATATGGCCAAGTGTTATTTTTTCTGATCATTGTGGTTTTAAAGATTTCCTCACTGCTAACAAAAGGGGAGTGAAACGTCACAATTGACAGCTGATTGCTGTCCATGATTGAGTCTGGCGAGTGTGTGGTCTGGAACTCGATAGTTGCTGTCACTAGTCCACACGCTCCGGCGCCAAATACATAGCGCTTGTGTCCCAGTTTTTTCATCATTTCTTTGAGGAGAAAGTGGAAATCATTTTCATTTATGTCAACCGTTCAAACCTGCCGTTTAAACAAATGATGAGCATGAGTTCTCTGACAATCCATTGTGCTTAAGCAAAGTCTCACCAAGCTTTTAGTCTTTTATTGCAATGAGAACATCTGCAACCCCTTAAATTGAAAAGCAAAACAAGGCTTTCACTTGACAAATAGTCTCTGAGTAAAATTTTAAAAAGGCGTTTGCTCATTGAATTATGTATCTGACAGCATTTGTCAGCGAGAAGATCCTCCTAAATTGACCTTTTGACCCCAGGTTAATTGACTTTACATTCAGCACTCCCAAGTGCCTGAAAAGCTTGAGCTGCCATCCGTCAGTGCACCGATGAGCTTGTAGTGCTGCGATCGCTATCTCATAATCTACACAGAGGGCCAATTTAAAGCACTCGGGCATTAAATTACAAGTCTGATTTGACAGCTGCGGGTCCTAGTGAGCAAACAGGAAGCTTTTGCAAAATGATGTTTCATTTCAGCAGTGTGGAAATTTTCTTTTTACAGCTATTCCCTTATTATTTGTCACTGCCACAACAGGGCATGCTTCCTCTAACTTCAACGTATTGTTTTCACAAGGATACCCAATGGATCTTGGACTCATGTCAGCTCCAATTTTTTTTAATATAAAGGCAGGAAATTATTGTAAATTACATTCAAAAGGCTATTCAAATCACCTGGCTACTACTGCTCTGCCCGACACCCCATAACATCTGCATAACATCTTGGGACAACATACTGATGTCTTGTGTCATCTTCATAGGATGTCGTATGTTGGTTTCATAAGACGACATGTGCTCTGACTTTAAATTCATGCGTAGCTGTTCAAGAAATTTACATTTGAATCCAATAAAGGACCACGGCTTTTTAAATTATCAACACGGCATCAAATTTATATTACAGGCAGTCATTTGAGGTTGTTAAGATTTATTTTGACGATGTCCAGAACAAGATTATTCCTTGAAACGCAAACGTCTTTAGTTTCTAGTTTTTTGATAAAGATGTGTTGCATGGCAAGTAATGGGACGGAGAGAGGGAGACGCTAATGCAATCAGCTGATGGAATCAGTCACAAGGAAGGACCGGTTAATAACTGTCTTTGCTGTTTATCAAAGAGAAACACAGACAAGCGTGGATGTTTTGAAAAGGATAAGAAGGATTTAATGCTTTCTTGCGTAAAAGTGTCGTGGTTTGGTTGCCAAATAGCTTTAAGTCTCGGAGCATTGTTCAAAACACCAGCAAGAGTTATCAAAACAGTGCCTGATTACAGCTGCATTACCGTGCAATGACTATGTAATTTTGGCAAAAAAAAGGAAAAAAATAGAGTCTCTTTCAAACAACAGGGACTTCATTCAGAGTGAATGAATAGTCTGTTTTTAGTATGCATAATAAAGATGAGTAATACAGATTAGGGTTGATTGAGACGTCATCATGTTTTAAATAGCCGTGAGTAGTGTAAGAGAGAGGAAAGCAATGACGTGGTCAGCTGATTGAAATCAGCTAAACTCGGGTGGTGAAAGGTCCAGTCAGCTGACGGAGAAATAGAGAAAGAGAGAATTATGCAAAGAAATAGAGCGTAAACATTGAGAGACATAAATGGTATGCTATGCTTCCAGAAATCCAACACAGAGAATGAAGCCACTTCATTTAGATGATGACCCCAGTTCCATCTGCGGGACACCTCTTATTACCCAGACACCATGCAGGATGATTAAAAGGAATACTTTGTTTCCCTCTTCATCTCTTTCACACAGCGTGGATCATAGCCTCCCTCCTATTCTTTTGCTCCCCTGTCCTCGATGTACACACCTGACAAGACAGGTGAAGTGAGGTGAGGAGCAACAAGAGGTAGCAGCATCCCTCGGGGCTGAGGCGCCTCTCCTTTGATCCTCCACAACAGTTATGATCATTGACAGTACCTCCCCCGACCACAGAAAAACCTTCAGAGTCATCTCTCAGAATTCAGGCTGTGTTAATCTCAGTGATCTTTATCTCCAAACTTCAAAAAAAAAGGACCAAAGGGCCAAAAATATCCTGTTTGTGTCTCAGTGCAACAGAATCCTTCTCCTAAATCCTAATGAGGACTGTCACTGCCGAGGGATGAAGCAGCTCGCCTCTGCCACCTGTTTGCGCGCTATTCAGGCTGCCAATAGCCACAGGGTGAGCCAAAGTTCCCCCCTTTGTGTCGAGGCTGCAGCTTTTAAACAGATGCTGGATCAGCTGCAGCCAAACCAGCCTCGCTTTTAGTGTTGACCCATGTGGTAATTCTATTTAGCTCCGTACAGACCCCATTAAATTGACCCAAATGGCTCGAGCCAAATATATAAAGCAATTTCAGTTTATAGCAGTCAACTTTGGTAAGTCACTTTTAGTTTTACCAGCGTGCACAGGTTGAAGGAATCCTCCAGGAGATATATTTTGTGGATTTAGTTTGGGGAGTTGCGTTAGGAAATGTGTGTTGTGTTTGAGTTATATACTTAGAAGTTTGTGTGGGAAAGTCTTCAAACATGCGTTCCCTTAGAAAGAGAACTGTGCACTGACTAACGCTGCCAACAATGAACAACATCCACTCCCTTTGCATCTGACAGAAGTTGACAGATAAGATACATGAGAGTTACCTTTTAGCAATGGGAGAGAATTAGTACAGCAGTAGGCTGGTTACAGGAGAAGAAATTAGGAAAAATGAGTGGACTGTCGATGTTTAATTTAGCAGGATATCTCCATAAACTCATCTGCACTCCAGCTTAATGATATATTACCCTCCTACATGGAGGACAACAACAGAAAAACCCATTTCCTTCTGCGGGAAAGGTTTTATAATGACTTACACGTTGAAATGTCTTCTATTTTATAGGAAGAAGGAAAAATAATAACAGCAACATTCCTGAGGGGCTGTAATTTTCTTCCGGCGGGTAAAAGTTGTCCATTATGGTCAGGGTCAAGGAACACATGCAACCCCTCATCAGGGCCGCGTGGTCGGCCACATCAGAACCGCCCGTCAAGACCAGTGGAAGGGCCCTGTCTGTTAGCACAACACAGCCAGAGGCCCCAGTGCCTCAGCGTATTCGCCCCCTCTAACCACGCCGCGCTCTAATTTAAGAACACATATTCCATTGAAAATTACAGCATACAAACCCACCCTTCCCTAGAATTTACAAGATTTGCACGCTGACGGGATGAACTCAGACCATGCTGATGCAGTGGATGTTTCTCTTTCATTGTCTTGTGCATGTCAGGAGGGGACAACAAGGGCATCAACTTCACAAGAGAACACAAAAAGTGCCAGTGACAGTCTCCAGTTATTCATCCTGAAACCTTTTTTTTTTCTTTTTTAAATTTTTTTTCTTTATTTCCCAGAATTTCCCTTTCCATTTTGAGGATATAAAGTTCCATGAGTGTGCGTCCTTAGCCAACAAGGCGCAAAGGTTCAATGTTTACGTATTCATTATTCTCGTTTTTAGTCCATATTCACCTTAACTCACCCATTAGTAAAATTCCAGTTTCACTTGTGTTGACACAGAGACTCGACGATCACATGTCGTAATCATCGAGACACAGTATCAAAGTGCCTGTAGAATATAGGTTCTAGTAATTCTCCAAAGTTCACACTGCTATTTATGATCCCTTGGAACAGTTTAAAGAAAATATAGAACTATATACATGAACCTCTGGGAGCCTCCCTACCTGCCGACAGGGAGAGAGCACTGGATTAAAAAAAAAAGAAAAGAAAATGAGGAAATCATTTGATAGAATTTATCTTTTTGAATTCTTAAATAGGTTAGTTTTTCCGTTCTAAGTATTTTCTAAATCCAATCATCCAATGTGGGTGTAGTGAGATCAAACCACCTTCTAGTGATTTGCTTTTTTGAGGATCAACTTTATGTCCATGCTGTTTTCCAAAAATTACATATGGCCCAAGTAAAGTGTCTCAAACTTCAAAGGCATTTGAACATTGACTACAATACATAACAGGTTATGAATATTCCTCCAAAAGACCTTCAACTTTGGGCATTCCCAGAAAGTATGAAAGCGGAAGCCCACCGCTGAGCCACACTGTCTCCAACAAGGCCTCCTTTCATCTTTGTATTTCTCCTGTAATGGTGTTTTGAAATATCTACTAATTTTTTTCTAACAGTGTGCTCTCCAATCCATGGAACTGGATGTAGGCCATTGAAAGCTCCAAAAATCTCACCCCAAGCCTGCTCAGACAGCTCACTCCCCGCCTCCATCTCCCATTTGTCTTTGACGTATAAAATACTTTCTTTCCGGGCATGGAATATAGAGGCGTATAGCTTTGAAGGAATGCCTATCCGGCAATAATTCCTTCCTGAAACATTTGATATTGTGAAACCGACAATATTGAAAGATGTTAAACAGAAATGAACTAAGTCTTTATGTTAAATTGAAAAAGGATCACTCCCAGACTGGCATGTTGAAGAATAATAAAAGTCAGTTATGACAAAAAGGATGGGCTTCAACAGTAGGATTGTGTGAAGTGCTATGAAGTGTTATGTTGATATGTTACCGGTATGCTCAAACCATGGTACCCTGGGCATTAACGCATACAACAATATACAGTGTTTCCATAAATGTTCCTAGTTGTGAAAATAATGAAGGAGCACACTCAAAAATTCCTTTTTTAAGCGGGCTGCTACGTAGTAGCTGTGGTTTACCATTTGTCATGATATTGTTTAGTTCAGCTCTCCAAACCCACCAGGCCTGGGACAACGATGAAATAAATCAAATTATTTAGCAACCGCAAACCGCATACTAATATGAATTTGCATGCTTTTGTCATTATCTTGTCACTGAACATTATAAACAGAACACAAAAACCCACAATAAGCAATGTTTGTTTGTTTTTTTCTACAAAAAATCATATTTACATTAATGGATTAAAATGACTAACTGTGATATAAAGAGTTTGAATAAATGTGAGAGACAACGCATTTACACATCAACAAATACAAGTCAAAGTCAAGTTTGAGTGTCTGCCGGGGTGAGGGCTAAAATGTTGCTCGTTGCAGGTTTCCGCTCACGCAGGGATACACCTCTTCCAAAGTATACCCGACGTATGAACATGGTGCATTGCGTGGGATGTCGCTCGACTGCATTGATTAGATGATCTCGAGTGGAATTTTACAGGTGTCGTGGGAGGCTCCTAACTACCAAAACTAGACAATAGCACACATCTTCACACATACACAGTTGCACACTGGACCGAAAGTTATTCATCCCTCTGAGGCGTTGACAGAGAACATCATCAGGATCCCATGGGGCTGTCTATGTGTAACAGGCTCAGTGAAAGACATGACAGCAATTCTACACACACACACCTTGCCTGGGAATGCCTCAGAAGGCGGACGCTACGAGGCTACAGAATGCATGCCAGAATCGACGGTGGCACCAATGATTCATTGCGGCAAGCAGGAAACCTGCAGGGTGAAGTTTTTTGTGTATCAAATCCAGACACCTTAACTGACATTCAGTGATATACTTAGGAGGCTTCTTTGTCATGAAATGTTTATTTTTTTAAGGGGCAGATTCCACAACGGTTTTCCAATACCGTTTTGGATTTATGCTTATAACACCAACAAAGACGTCAACGCTTGTGCTCAAGCAGTTGGCAGGTGTCCAATACGGAGGCATAAGACCCTAGAGCCAAAGATGTATAATGCAAAAACGTGTGGAAAAATCTACTTATTTAACTCAACCATGACTCCAGTTGACTTGTGCCAAGGGGACAAATAAGCAGTCCAATAGGTTTACTTAAATAAACACTCAGTTACCATGAGTAAGTTGTTGCAGGTGAACGATGAGATGAAAATAGTTAACAGATAAACAGCTGAAATAGCTACCATATAAAATTTAGTGTGCTGTGCCAAAAAGTCGATGTTTTAACTTAAAATTTTTTGGG
Organism: Mola mola; assembly: GCA_001698575.1. Taxonomy (NCBI): domain Eukaryota; kingdom Metazoa; phylum Chordata; class Actinopteri; order Tetraodontiformes; family Molidae; genus Mola; species Mola mola. Next base: position 614,230 of record KV751378.1, on the reverse strand, counting down.
CTTCCTTATAATCTCAGTTCACTGAGCTTGAAAAGACATTTACTGATTCAATGTTGTCTTTTCAAGTTCGGCGAACTTGACTTTTCAAAATATGGTCAGTTGAGAGTAGTTCCATTTTACAGTGCACGACCAAATGTTTTGGATCAATAGTTGTCAAATGGTTTGTGAGAGATCCTGCTTTCTGCCGGAGCAATTGCAGTATTGCAAATGCATATATGACGAAAGCACCCTAAAGACTGACTTCTCAATAGTTGATATAATGTATGATAAAAAACATAATTGTTACAATTTCCATTTTTGTAAACAGCTGATAGCATCATACAGTAACAGCCAGCTTCCAATCCATCCAAAGGAACACAAGTGGAACATGGTCAACATGGTTTTTGACGAGGGGGTTTCAGCCCCCCTCCAAAAAAGTTACGAACTACTAACGTGGACAGAATTATTTTAGACCCCAGTGAAACGTCTTTAGGTTGGACCTGTGTCAGACAGGTTGTAGAGTAACGGAACTTGGCATTCACCCAACAGGAGATGTCACATTTACAGCGCTGGTAAGCTCTGAGCCCGCTCTGCTCCACAGCCATGGGGTTCTTTCATCTATCCAGGTGTGTCAAAGGCAGCACAATGCTACTTTATCGCACAGTAAGTGCTTTTCAATTGGAATTTGTTTATTGTCACGTAAGATGGAGAGCTGAGGGGGCCATATTTGAGGGCCTCCTCTGTGAGTGTTTACCTTCAAGGACAAATGAAGCCATTGAGTCCCTGCAAGCTGTGAATGAGCTCCTTCTGCACACATGGGCCCTTTGAATGCACATCAAAACAACTTCAGCAAACCCAGGGACGCATTCCTCAGGTGTTTAATGTGAGGGCAAATAGGCAACCACTTCAATAAAATACCTCCAAGATTGAATTGCATAAGTCAGAAAACCAGACCAGAGCGGGGTGAAGCTCAGGGAACAGCAACGGTTGAACCTTTACCTGCAGTTTTTAAGGCCTATTTAAAGAGAGAGCATTTACTGTGTTGACAGGTTTACAGCAGACGTATGTGCAACCGGAACGCGCAGGTTACAGACTCCCGATTGAGGGAACGCTGGGGCTGGCATTCCAGTGGACGTAAAGATGTTGATCAGAGTCGCCGCCTCAGCGCAAGAGTCGATCTTTGAATCTTTAAAAAATATACAGAGGGAGAAGAAGTAAAACCTCTGTCGCTTGTCTATTTTTACATGCCATCTTTTTGAGGTTGAAAAGACAATAACAAGCTGAGCCCTGCGAAGGCCATCCTATTTCAATTATATTTTACCAGTGCTCCCCCGCCCCATCTCCCTCCCCTTTCCGCAACCCCTTCCTTTCACAAACACATAACGGCATCACATTACAGACTAAACTCCCCGCTCCATGCGCCATGTAATTATACAATAGGCAGAAAACATTTATTTTTAGGGTCACTAAATGTTTGACTTTTGTTCATAAGCATGAGGCTGCCGAACAGGCAGGGGTATTTCACTATAAAAAACTTAACAACTTAAGTTTCATAGTCCAGTTTGTGGGGGGGGGGGGGGGGGGTTATTATCTGTAGCCATTTACTCGAGTGGAAATATTTCCAGCCCTAGCATCCTCCAAGAAAAGCATGCACTGTTCTCTGTACGACAGGTGTAAATACGTAACGCTGCTTTGGTTTCAGTATGTAAGGGCCAGCTTTTCAGCACAGCAATGCTGATTCTTTGCATTGATTAAGGATTACACATAATGTAATGTGTAAACCAGGTTTTTTTTTTTTTACAGTGCATAAACATGACAGTCAAATTTTGACAAAAGCAATTAGTCATATTTCCTCAACCTTTATGATTTTTTGCGTTGTGTTGCAACATCAGTTGCATGCTTACATCTGACTTTCACTGATGGGACCAAATGCCAATGATATTAAAATAATAAATAGTGACCTGGAACAGCACAACAGTTGTTTTTTGCAGTTGCATTTTTCTTGACAGTACTGGCAAAAAGTGAGTTTTAAAAGCCAGTCATTTCTCAAGCTGGAAAATGTAGCTGTGACTCATAGGAATTGGTTTACAGCTCCGTCAAAACCTTAGATGTAAAGGGTGGCTATTCTTGGGAAAGTAACATCTTAGTCATAGTACTGGTAGCCTCTCTATGAGTGTTACGTGTCAGACAATAGCCTTGTGAGTACAATAATGATATTTTGGGCTGTCCAACAGACGGTACATGTTCCCATCAACGTTAAGAAGGCAAGGTCATTGTTATATTAGCGACTATATATAATCTACTACCACTTTGATTGTGCAAACACAAGTAGCAGCATTTCCTGGCCTTTAATCCTGTCCGGGATAAGCTTGGTCATATCTTACATTTCCCTTACTGTCAAGGAGTTTAATGAAGAGGCTAAAACCAACTACAAATTCATCCCACCATAAAGGAATGTCTGTGTATCTATGACCTGATTTATTTTATTTCTGTGTGCCACATGCATCAATCTTTCTCCAAAGCCTGTTAAAATACATCCACGAGGCACACTGTTGCGCCATGTCCCTTTTTTGAGTATGGCTACTGTAATTTACTTTGAATCATACTGGAAATTCTGGTTTGACTAGCAAATGCGTATTAATGCGCAGATGGAAATTGTCCCAGACAAATGCACCATTTATTAATGCTTTACTTTGTAAAAACAAACTAGTTTTTTTCTTCAAGGTGACTGAAAAGACAAGTTAACTTTGAATCATTTAAATTTTACCTTACAAAGCCTGGTAACTAACATTTTACATTAAAACCACAATTGTTTTTTTTTACTGTGTATAATGTTTTTGTTGTTTTTGAAATAAAACTGATCCTTTTTTAATAAAATTTGGGAAAGTTTCTTTAAAACGGACGACAACATACGGCTCACTTTTCCCTTAAACAAGTAGCCTCCAGCTGAATTGCCACCAAAAAGATTATTATCTATATTCTACCTTAATTTTCATACAAAACAGAATAGAAAAAGTCATGACAGAAAATAAGACTGCATGACTGTTAAGTGTGTCTATAAAGATCACACACAGTCACTTGACTTTTTGTAACTATTAATCTTTGATGTGTCATGGGTAAAATATGGTTTCCAATGCTGCTTCATCAATATGTATACAAACTGCATACTGCAGTGTTGCAGTGAATGCTGTTGAAGAACTTTCTATGCCGTCTTTAGTTAATGACCTTTTCATCACTGGTAGCACAGTCTGCTGCACAGAAGCATTGTTAGGCAAAAGAACAAGACTGCACATGGACTTCACCTTAATTTCTTACTCATCACAATCCAACAGGTATTTTAATGTGAAACAAGAAGGGATAACGTTCTTGCTGTGACTTGTCTGCCTGTTGTTCTGCTGTCGTCCATGTCTCCCGCTCACATTCCAATGAACTGTTGCATTTGGGATCAGACTCGATGACCACAGCACGCGTAACACATGTTCCATCTGTGAAGTTCATGTGACCTGCGTGCCTGCTCATTGCTTTTGTTTCCCCAAGCCGCACAATAGCCCAAAGACAACTGTTTGATAAAGTATAGGCCTTATTTCAGGTTTAGAATAAATAAAACGTTATTCAGAGAGGTTATTGAATGTGTTGATGTGTCATTTAAAGATCTTATCTAGAGGAGGAAGATATTTAATCTGTGTCAAGGAGTTGTAGAGAAATGAAGCACATGTCAATCTTATCAAAGTACTTAAACATCTGCTGGAACAGATATAATATATTATATTTTCCAGGTTTTATCTCCACTAAATTAAATCTTGGTATAGATTTTGGATTGATTAGAAAAATGTTTGTCCTAAAATGATTTATATTCATAATTGAGAAGGAGGTCAAAACATCCCAATTACAAATCAGCCAGGTCACATAAGTGACCTGTTAAAAAAACCCAAAACAAAACATGGAGAGGAGATAAAAACAGTTAGATTTTTCTTGAACAAGATCCAAACTTCAACCTTGGCCAGATTTTTCCAACTCAGGTATGATGCGGGGAGGGCAATTAATGGCACACCCCAGGTTGTACTTACGGTGACTCATGCTCAAAAGATGGCAGCACTTCTGTGCCACATATTCACGCTCACAATCTTCTCACCGCATTAACTGTGCACAAGCAGCCAGAACATTCCACTCACAAAATAGGGGTTTATGGTTTGTTCTCTTAACAACTCCTCAGTTTGTCTACTTAGAGAAACCTCACTTTTTTAAATTGAATTTAAAAAAAAGAGTCATACATTTACATCTTTTGTTTTTTTACCATTTGGCCAGACTTTTCTTCTGACGACATCTTTTACAACTCTCGACAGCATTGTCTGCGGGTTCTACGGACAGAAAAAACAATAAAGTGTTTTTATCCAGCTGGACTTCTGTTGCATTTTATCTCTTGTTATATATTTCTAAACCTGCAAAGCAGGACAAACAAATGCAACACCTTTGTATTAGCTTGGCAGCACAAACGTCAGAGAGCACATTATCGAAAAGCACAAAAAGCCAGTCACCATGACAACCTCAAGTATGTTTCGTGGGTAACAGGAAAGCCTGAATTACTAGTGCACCTGCCAAGCCACGAATGTGAGTACAGCATGTATCAGAGAGGTTTCCCTGACCCTTTCTCACATTTTCTCCTTTCAACTTTTGTGATATCCATTCATAGACACACTCTTGGTTGAATATGAAGCGCAGGACACAATGTGAACTTCACAGTCTTCCTCTTAACTGTAACATCAGTTGCATTTTCAAATAAAACTAAGTTCTCTACAAAAGTCAAACATCTTCATTGACATTTCACAGTATTTAGTATGATTTTGTCCATTACCAATGAATCCTTGCCACATTTGACACTCATTCTCTTCCAGGGCTGTTGATTCCTTCATGCAACCTGAGATCTTTTCCTCTCTAAAGGTGAAACACCTACGATGACCTGCCTTTTGGGACCTTTTGGTTTTGGAGAAACTTGCCCGAGGAGCTCCAGCTGTAAAACACAAGTCATACTCATAGCAGTATGACAAAGCTTTTCTTATGAACTATGGCTGGATTTTCCGCTGTGTTGTTGTTTGTAGAAAACCCACTTTAACATCATGCTGAACATTAAAAGTGGATTACGATAAACCTGCTTCAGTGTTTAATTTGATCACAGCTCATCAAAGGAAGCTGCTGCTGGATGAGTCAAGCTACACTGAGCTCTTCATCGTTTGGAGCGTAGCAGGATGTTAATCAGCCTCAGACAAGAAATCACCTTGTTTAAACAAGTGGAAATCCTAATCCACGTGTGGAAAAACACAAGCCAGTTTCTTTAATAGATGCAGTTCATGTTGTGTACATTTCCATTGACATGTGCATGAAAAGCAATTTCGATGTATTGCAAACAAAAAACAAACCAGTTGTTTCAACATTAAAGAGTTTGGCAAATCTAATATAAGGCAGTTTTGTATATAGGGAAGATTGGGTTGTTCCAATAGAGGTTATTATGTACAGCTGGCCTGTGCTTGTTAATGCAGATAGATTCTGCTCCTTGCATTTGTTAAATCCGAATTCTGCCGACTGTTTCATACTTGAGTTTTTCAAATATAGAAGAGATTAATTCTATTGTTATTCTTGATTAGTCTGGAGGACAGACGGAGCTGGGGGCTCCAGCTTTGTTACCTGCACTTTGTGTTTGGGGGGGGGTGTTGCTTCAGCCAAGATGCTATCAGATGACAAAGCATTTACCCGCATTGCTGTTTTCTGTAATTAAAGAGTTTGCCTTTACTAAATGCTGTGGCCACTAATCACTCTAACAACTGCCACTCTCTTGTGACCTTTCATGATCTCGTGGACCTTTTCTGTCCTCAACAACAGACTCAGTAACTCTATGACACAGTTAATATGAAACGTTCCTTTCAGATAATTTCTTCACCCCCGATAACAAAATGACTCAGTCGTCTTAAGCTAATGTGTTCCAAATAACATTGCCTCTTTGAAAGAAGACACTTCTGCACTAAATCTGCAGCCTACGGTAACGCCGTCTTAAAGGAAAACCACTGAGAAGCCTTGACTGTTTTAACTGACTGGACAGCTTATCTACAACACATCTCCAGGGCTGCTTAAAAAGTCTGCAATTATATGTTGTCACAAAAAAACAGACAGATGATGAGTTAAGCTGGGCTGCCGACGTAGCAGCTCATTCTTTTAAAACTACAATTTAACATCAAACAAACTTCAATCACGAATGTAAAAATCATATTGGGGTTTTTGGTTTTCTCCAGAAGTTTTGACTGACAATTTAGTCCATGTTTGTGTAGTGCAGAACAGTTGTCTCAGTCACATTGTGAAGAGGATACAATCAGAAAAGCTAAATTGCTACCACAAGGTGAGGAATTTTTGACTTAAACTTGGCTTAAACAGTACACAGTTGCATAAAATGCACAAAATAATCACAGCAAACCTGGCATTCTTATGTTATTGTAACCTGTCTTTGTAGTTCTAGGATTTTTCATACAAATGCTCAAAAACAGCACGTTGTTGCTGAATCACGAATCAGAAACTATAAAGGCGTGTTTGCAGATGTTACACACAGACACGGTAAACAACTTTAGGCTATTTAGGCTAATTTTATCATAGCATTTCAAATCTCCAAGCAATAATTATTTGAACAAAAACGAATGTTATTTGATACCATTTTCTTTTTGTCAGCTCAGATTACCAACATCTTAAGTTTGCGGTATCAAGAAACGAGACCCCTGTGGTGCTGGGGACAGTAGCGTCTGAAAAAGGATGGAGTTCTGTAATTTGCAGCGTGATATCGCCGTGCAAGCCATGCAATGTCATTTCTTCCGGGTGTTCAATTTGGCAGGGTTTTGGGAGATTAAAGGTCCTTCCGATGTACTTCCTCTCCGTCTGAAGAAGTGCCGTGCTCCCCTTCTAATTTGCCTCCTCCTGCCATTCTCTTTGTGCACAGATCAACGCCTTTGAAGTGGTGACGCCCTCGTGCATATAATGTAAACGTGTCTGTGTGTGTGTGTGTGTGTGTGTGTGTGCGCGTGTGTGTGTGTGTGTGTGTGTACATGTTCTGGTTTGATAATACAAAATCAAAGAGATCAGCAAAAGGAAGGTTTCCAGTCGTCCTAATTCCCATGTACACACTGCAGGTGAAAAACAAGAGGCAGGCTCGGTCACTGTCATCCACCAGCTTCACGGTGAGCTTCAGTTACACCTCCAGACTTCACCAAAGACACAAGCTTTATCTGCACAACTGTCACTATAAGGTTGCATATCAAGGGTCGGGTTTCCGAATGCTGATCTATATTTACTTTTTCGTGTGTCAAACACAAGGCATGACAGTCTAGATATGAAAAACTTTCAAGATGCTTGAGACAGTGAAATGACACCGAGTGATCGTCATAACAGCACTGAGATCAGTTGCACCCATAGTTTCGCTCTTAGAATAAAGTAAATTTCCGAATTGAGCCCCCGTGCGTCTGCTCATGAGGCGGTTCTCAAGACGCTCGGCTGGCTCGGCCTGCTGACAGACATTAAAACGTTGCCTGATCTGATAGCAAATGTGGCTTTGATTAGCCAAGCAGAACACTGGCTCCCTGAAGGACAGAAACCACAACACAGAGGAACACAGAGACAGAGTGCAGATATCAGTGCGAAGGTTTAATTAGGGCATCCCTCAGAAAAAAAAGGGCCAAATAATAACAATAACAACTGCACATTCCTTTTTATCTGCGTGCGCCACTGAATGAATGTAGAACAATTGTTTCTGTATGATTCAGTTAACTGTGTTTGGATATTAGAGACCCAGTTGTACTAATACTGAATGTATGTTGTCATAGGAGAAGTTGATTTTAATTTATATTATATAACTTATATTACTGTTTATTGCCCCATATTTTAGATGCCCCGTACCAGTGCATTGTATAGCCTATCAAGCTAACTGCTCGTAATGACTGAATAACATTTTTGGAAAAACAAAAAAAAGTGTGTTTTGTTAATTTTCAGAGCCTCCAAGTTTGGGAAATATGGCTGAGGTTACAAAATACCAGAATTCTCCTTTAATACTACCTGAGAATATCATTTCCGAAAAGTATTTAATCATGACCATACCATTTCTTCTGAGTTAATATATTTAACCTTTACTTCAAACGATTAAAGCTAAAAAAAAAACTTCAACTTCTATTAAGGACATTTTAATTTATGTGTTTTTGATGTTTTCTGTGTGTGTTGTTGGAGTTCCACTGACATATTCCCATTGTGTTTGGCCACTAAAGGAGAGAGCAGCGGTTCCTCCACATTCTTCTGTCCTGTGGTTGCCCTGATTGACTCTCAGGTGACTCCATTCAGCAGGCCGACGAGACCTTACAGCAGCCCGGGTGCCCACACAGCCAATTCTCCTGCACTCAGCGAGACAATATTACAAGAGGCCCCTCACAATGCCGGGTTGCCATCAACAATGAGGGGGGGACTAAAGCAGCAATCAATGGAGGACTCCCGATGAGGCAGACTTAGGGCCATGCAGACGTCTGGGCTGGGGATTTAGCCGGAGGCCTCGGGCCATCATACCTGACTGCAGGCAACCTGAGACACAGAGTGGACGGAGGGGGAGGGTAGCGGGAATGAACGAAAATAAATTTGCCTGAATTAGTTGTTTTAAAGACGTGTTAGTGGTTTTCTTTCTATTTCTGGACACAGCTTGCTGCTTGGTGGTGTTTTTCATGTTTCTGTTCCGCCAGACAACAACTCCAGATGTTTACTGCAGCTCCGACGGCGAACTTTAGAAAGGAGTGACTTCTTTCTTTCAACGGGTGAGTGTTCAGTCCCACATCAACACAGTGCTCTATCCCACAAGACTGTAACACAACTGAAGGTATGTACGGATTAATGCGCACAGACGAAGGGGCCCAAGGAGCCGGGGAACGTTTAAATGACTGTTATTACCATTTCTTCTGTCTGATGCCTTGATTCCAAACCATTGAATTGGATGGGGTTTTTTTGTATTCTGTTTTGTGCAATAGCATCTTTTAAATACTTAAATGAGGGGCTTTAAACAATCTGTAGGCAGCAATTACCTTCCTCTTCATGTAATGTTGATCACAAAAGAATGACCAGATTTGAAGTAGAGCGTGACGATCTTTGAATGATAAAGACAACTTGAAGGACTTTCTTCACATTGCTATTGTAATATTTCACCCTAGTATCCAAATACAAACCAAATGTGACAGTCATCCTTTTAATCCTTGTCATTTTCTTAAAGGACGTTTGTAAACAGTGGTCAAGTGTCTGTATTACCTTTATTTTGAAAGTCACATGTTAGCGCTAAAAGCCAAAGCGCAATCATTCAGCCCAGAGAAGTGGTATTTGCCCATGTATACAATCATTAGTCAATTCATACTGAATTTGCATGTGCAAAGAAGGAGCTAAGATACAAAAAAATAAAACTTCTCTTGCCTTCAGTAATCCAATAATAATCGAATCCCGTGAATCCTGCCAAAAGAACCAATGAAACAGCTCAACCTCAAGAAAGAAAAGGGTGCTTGCGAGTGTGTGTCTGTTTGCCAGTGTGTGTGTGTGTGTGTGTGTGAATCTTATGACACGCTGCATAAATATTTACCATCACTAACCAAATGAGGGTGCTGATGTGGATTTGAAAGCTAACATTACGAAGGACAGAATAATGAGCTTGTGGTTTCTGGGAGCTGGAGGGAAACATGCTTGGACAAATAAGGATGGTGAGTAAATGGAGCCTTTGTTGAGCTCCAAAATACTTCTCTCTCAGCACAAACATAAGGGACATGTCGGAAGTGATTAAGAAAACAAGTGTCAGGTTCTTTCACTCTGCTATCAGCTCTTTCTTCATTGCAACGCTGCACAGGTGTTTCAGCGTGCGTTAGGAAGCTGTTTTGATGCTCATGGTCGGGGGGTTAGACTTGATGTAACCTTCATCCACCAGAATTTACTCTCCTCTTACATTTGAGAATAAAAGTTGCCATAATGAGGCTACAGTGAAACATTAAAGCTAGTCAGAAATCCACTTTTTAAAGCAATGAAATTGTGAGAACCCTTTAAAAGAAAAGAGTGGTTGTGATGGGGCTTTGGCTGATAAGTTGAGCACACTGCATCTTTCTTGCAAAGTAAACAAGCTGACAAATAGATTAAGGAGCCTATCCTCGACAAACAGCTTTGTGGAGTAAAAACCGAATCAGAAGTTACATAAAACTGGACATCACATCCACTATGAAGAGTTAATAGACTGAAGATAATTTTATCTGTTTGCCTGTGCCTCATAACTGGCGTTACCTGCGTGACTTGATGTGCCTCATAAATAGTAAATAATTACAAGGCAAATGAGCCGCTGCACAGAAAGTGCACAAAGGACAGACAGACATTATCTGTACACAGAAGTGCATGTTTAGTTTATAATGTTCTCATTAAAATATTTGCCGTCTTGGGTAGCATTTTAGAGGGAGGTCATGCTCAAGTAGATCATTTTATCACTGTTTTACTGCTCTATCATGCAAACAAATCAGGGGGGAAAAAACACTCTTGAATAGTTTTTCAGGAGTTTTCTCTATATGTTGTACATTTTTGTGTGTTGCACGTTTGTCCAAGGGCCAAGGCTGCACATAACACTTTGATAGTTACCACATCAAACTGTGTTTCTCAGGTTAAATTCACTGTATCTTTTAAGCAGACATGCTATCTAAAACTGTAGCTTGACAAAAGGTTTAATGGAATTTTAACAGGTCTCATTAACATTTGTCAAACAAATTAGATTAAAGATATGCAAATATTTTGAGGTGCCTTTTAAGGCTTCCCAGGAGTAATTCAGCTGTATTAGCCAAAAAGCTTTGTTACTACAAAAACACATTGAGGGTGTGGTCAAAGATGAGACCTGAGCAGACAGGTAAACACACACATGGAATGTTGTAATAGTTTTATAAGCCTGATCTACACCAAACACACCTACAGTCACATTACAAAACCAAGCTCAATGTTGATTTATGGGTAAACGTGAAACAGAAACCTAACTATCGTCCAACAGCTTGGTACATAGTGTATGGTTTTAATATTAGTCATTTCAAAAAATTAAAACTGACGGGATCAGGTTCACCCCAAGGACACTTGATGAATCAGCTTCACCTTATCAATAGACATAAAGATAAGTCAGAAAATGAATAAAACAAATGGCTGCAAAGCTAATGTCAACGCCCAGTGCTCTGCAAACAGTTCAGACATCCTTTGAACTCTGCATTTGCCTGGACCGATAACAGGGACATTATCAGTTGGAAGAGAAGAGTGAAGAAAAGCTTGCTGATTTCCTTGAAATGCATGAGAGGATAAGAAAACAGCAGGTTGATAAATAACAGGCTGAGCGCCTGTCCAAATCTTAACTCTTAATCTCATTCTTTCTATTATTTTACAACCTAGTTTTATCTTTATGTTTAACGGTCTATGTTTGTTCTTCTTTCCCTTTTTCTTCATATTCAAGTGTAGTGTTTTGGGGGTTTTTTTGCCATTGCTGTTTCGACTATTAGACCCAGACATGTACTAAATACAACATCTGGAATTTGTCAGCATTTGTATGACAAATGAAAATCAGCCTTTCGTGATTGTGCTCAGCAAAGACAGCATTAACATGAAGTAACATAAGACACAATAAAGCAAAGAGCCAAGCTGATTCGTATTTGGAGGGACGCCACAATGCAGTCAAAAATCAAAGGAACAGAGTTTGGACCTAGCTATAATGTCATGAAATCTACAAGTGTGAACAGTGTGTATAATGGAGTCCCAATCCATTATTTTTGTGTCTAGGATCACAAAAGACAAGAAACTAAGGCTTTAGGTTGTTGTTCATTGACCATTTTGAAGAAAAACAGATTTTTGCCTGCAAATTTGCAGTTTGATTTAAAAAAAAAAAGTACCAAATGTACCTCAAATATGGAAATGGAAATTAAATGCTTTTATCCTCCTGGGTCTTACAAGTAAGTGTTATTATTGTTGATTTTGCAGTCACAAATACAGGGTTAGCAGCATGACTACTGTGAGCAGACTTGCTATTGTCTACTGCAGAAGCAACTGTAAGAAGAGCTCTTTCCATGTTCTTCCCCTCGATGTAGTTTATCCTCAGTCTCTATCACTCTTTCTTCATTTATGCCTTACCGATCAGCAGGGATCTTTTTTTCTTTTTTTTGCAGGGTAGTTTCCACACTTGTTATGTATTCACCCTTGTCTGTTTGTTGGTCTCTTGTTATTGTTAGCAAGTTTATGCAAAACTACAGGATGGATTTCAGTGAAACTTGGTAAGAGGCTGGGTAATGACCCAGGGAAGAACCCATTAAAGTTTGGCGCAAATATAGATAAAGAGACAGATCCAGGAATTTTAATTTGAGAGGACTGTTTGGCCTTGGTGGAGGTATGGTCTTATACTAGTTCTTGTTTGACTCTTACTTGTAGATAGTAACCATGGAGAAAAAAAATGGTTGTTATGGTTGGCTGACAAGCTGCCTTGGCTCTGCAAATTAAACCATTTTTTTTTCTTTGAAATATCCAGTACAGTGGCAGCATTAAGGTAAGGCTTGCATGGAACCATTCTGAACACATGGATTGAGTCTCTTTTTGAGCCATTACACAGTAGCTTGTCGGTTTTCTACAGTAGTTGGGCAAACTGACTTAGTTAATTTTATCATGGGTCAACTTTGGCATTTGCCTTGTGTAACATATATAAGACTTCCATAGCCTTGCCCTTGCAGCTAAAAGTCAGATATCATTGGAATGGAGATTTTTCCATCTCATTCCATTTACAGATAAACAAGCCCAGCATTGTTACAAATTCACTGTATGATCTTGTCTGTTATGGCTTTTCGGCTGCTCTTTACATATCATGAGTTTCTCCCACACTAAGAAAAAAAAAAACAACAAAAAAACGTCAGGCCGAGTCTGTTGTCACTTGTGAGGTCAGGCCTGGGGCATTGTGTTGTCACCAGGTGAGAGGAGAACCCTCCACGTACTTGTGTTTATCACTCCAGCACTGAGGAGCTGCTGAGTGAGAGCAGCGTAAAGCGGGATTAACCCTTCCCACTTTCTGGTTGACCAGAGGGTCAGGGGGAGACTCCTGCCTCTCACTCAACTGACTTGTTTTTACTTCTTTTGTCCAGGAGAGCATCTGAAATATTTCAATCATTTAAAGGGCTTTTCTGTATTGAGAGGTTGGGCTGAATAGTCACAAGGCTATAGAGCGCATCGGTTCTTTTGTGGAAGATCAGGTGAAACAAGAGACGTTGGGGGTCGGAGTGGTGACACACAGAGTCTTCAGGGATTTAGTCCCGAGACTATCGAGGAATGAATGCCCTTTTACTTCAAAACATTTGACAATTTGAAACAAACAAGCAGAAAAAATAAAAAACACATCTAGAATAACTACCCGTTGCCATTTTCTCAAAATAAATACATAAATATTGACCTGCCAAATTATTTAGCCTCTATGAACATAATTTCACATTAAATTCACATTAAATTTGATTCCATTATATTAATTCTGAAGATGTTTTTGCCTAAAGGAGAGTCCCTACAAAAGAAAGTAGCATTTGCTAGGACCACTTGGGCTGTGGGTGTAACTGCAACAGGTCGAACATCAACGTATGAAAAAAGAAGAATCAACATATGACAAGAATTCTGGACCGTGGAGGATATTATTTTACTATACAATGTATTAGAACAAACTCATATTTGCTCTTCTTCTTCCTTAATGTCTAGCTTTTATCTAAAACAGTAGCACAGGTTTTGTACTGTTTTTCACTTTCATGTTTGGAAGAAACTCAAAGTGACAAAATGAGACAGTCTGTGAGTGCTGCATTAAAATTCCACCAGACTTAGGTGTTCATTCTGATTGATTATATTTATTAGCGACGCACCAATTTATTGGCTAAATATTGGTATCTGCCAATAATGACATGGTTAACTCGCATGTGTGTATCGGCAAATAAGGTGACATTCATTGGATGTCATTGGAATGTACAGCACATCATGTAATTTATTTGCTGTAATACATTGAAATGACCCCATTAAGTCAGATTGTACACATGAAAATAATATTACATGGGTGCCACACGTTGAACATGAGACTTCCTATCAAATGCCTTGAACTTGGTCTGAGAAGACTCCTGAACTTCCTGTGGGCACTGTGACCTCCCAGGCAGTGTTTGCTCTCTGGAGCAGCAGGGACATGTTTTCACTGTGGATTCTGGGCTCATAAAACACACTAATTACAGGGCATCCTTCAGCCAAGTGCAGCTATCAGTCAGCCACTTTATGTTTATGACCATTTTTTTTTCTGTTGCTATAAAATTCCACTGCTGAATGGTGTATAGCTGGCAGACCTAAGGAGCCCATAGTAGAGATAAGACACCCATAACATCTCTGTATCAGCACTGATGGTTAAATGCTGTCTCCATCTGGGCTGTAACCCTTGGTCAGGCACCGAAACATGGCTCTGACTGTCGCCCACGCACATTCCCAAAGGCTCAAATTGTGTCTACTCTTATGTAGCGAGTTACATGGAAATGAACAACAACCCACGCTGAAAGTCTTTCAAATATTTTTAAAAAAGAACATCATACCCATCCACAACACAGCAGATTCCATCTAAAAGAACCCAAACAGTCTTCAGTGACATTTGTGATGCAGATTTAGTGAGAAGGAAAAGTCAGCAAGAGCCGCTCTGTTGTCTTTGAGCTGAAGGTAGTTGCGTTAGCATGCAACAAACAGCTAGGAGCACCTCACTAAAGCTCAAGTCAATCAGATGCTGCACTTAAGGTACGAGAAGAGATCTGTAGTTCAGGTTCCATCCAGCAAGTATCTGATGAGTCACCGCAGCTTGGGCAAACAAAGTTGTATGGCGTGACTCAAAACCACTGAAACATGGATATCCAAAGCACGTGGACGGGCACACCACAGGCAAGTCTGTGCGAAGTGCCTCATCCAGTTTGACAGCCACTTACACCTGAATAAATTCTCTGATCACCAAAACCATTGTGTTTACCTCACAACTGTCAGAGTGCATGTGCATGTGAATCTTTCTTTTCCTCCCCCGCCTCTTGCTGTCCCGCTCTGCTGTGCATCTGGATTGGTCCACCTCAATCCCTCCACATCAGGATCCTTCTCCTCCGCTCGGATCACATGGCCATATGCTCTTGAGATTAACAGCACAGTGCAAACAGCGAAAAACCTTTGCTGTGAGTCACTGAGTCAACATGCAAGTTGTTGTCTTATGCTCCTTCTCTGTGGCTCTAAACATCTCAGGTAACATCGTCCAAAGTTGTCTTCTACACCTAAGGAAGAGTTAATTTGCATATGACTAAAGTATGTAACATACTAACACGAATGTATATGATTTTTGTTGTTTGTTTTTGACTCACAGTTTCAGGTTGAGTTTACTGAGGCAAACACACACACACCTGTCACTCTGGCAGTTGTGTAACTTTTGCATATCCTGTCTTCCTTTTCAAACAGGATTTATAGATTAATATTTCACAGCAGACAAAGCTTACATTATTCACAGTTCCAGGAACTATGGTATATTTGGCAGCTACAGTTGAGTATTTGTACGGTCAGTGTCAGTCTGGGGTGGTTGCTTGTGGCACGGGGCGCGCAGACAGGGTCAACAGGGCAAGCTTCCTTCAGTCTGACACCATGCGTAACTCCATGCAAAAGAATGACTGACTGGATTGGACTGGAACACTGGATACTGCTGCTCGAAGCTCTTTGTTGAATAAAGTCTGCCTGTGCCGCAGGTAATTCATTTGGTGGAATGCGGCTGTTCCTGTTGATGCCTTCAGGGAAATAACACATAGAAAACACCTTTGTCTTTTGAAGTCCTGGTCGTGCATACTAATGAATTCTAAGAATGAATCAGATTTGCAAATGTCTGCTGGTGGTGCAAGGCGGCTTAATTTGCCATCAGTGTAAATTGTTATTTCTAATGTTCCTGAATCCATTGATGTAAAATGACAACACAAAGGGTCATTTAAAAGAAAGAGCCTTTTCATGAGTTAACTTTCTCTCATTCTCTGTGTAGAGTGTCTGAAACGTTTTCATTGTCGTGATCAGGTTTTTTGTGACCTGCTTGTTGGTATGTGACCTATCCACAAGGCAGTCGCAAGTGATGACAGAGGTACACACAAGAAGGGGTTTTGTTGGACACATTGCTAAAAGCACATATCACCATGGTATAGTTTTCTCATTTATACAAGCTTTAAGATGAGAACTTCGACTATTTTTTTTTCAAAAAACAAAACAAAACATAAAGCATATTTTTTTCTAGAGTGACAATGGAACATGAATACCATTGTTGTAGTCATGTTTGCAAACAAGCCAATTCTTCCTCAGCTCATTGAGTCATAGCCTACTTGATGAGAGCCTCTATTATCTTAGTGCCAAAATGTTCAATATATTTGTCATATTGATTTTGATTTATTGACTGTTAAGTCCCAGGTTGTCTAGCTTTAGGTTGGCAGCCAGCCTGATCTGAAGGCGACGTCACCAAATGACGAATCCTGGCTGTGGCAGTATTGGATACAGTGGCCAACAGGGAAATTGCAACAAGCCCATGAACTCTCCACTCTCTCCAACTCTTGAGTTTCTTCCACACATATTCAAAAATCCAAAGCAAATATAACAACAGAATAATGGTGTGATAACAAAAAGTGTGTTGTAGAAAAACAAAGTCAAAAAACCATGACGGTAAACAAGCTACAAACACAGAAAGGATGCAAGTCAAGACCACAGAAACTCCAGAACAAATACATTACAAAGTTACTTTATGTTCAACACATGAAAAATCTCTAGGTTTCTGGGGCTGCTTGACTTTAAACGTGAGAGAGATCATCTCTTTTGCTCTTTAATATTATTAAAGGCTAATGGATAAAGGATACCTTGTTATGTTCTTCCAAAAACAAGCACCCGTATCTGGTCAAGATCCCTTGTGTTGAAAAGCAAGTCTTTTCACTATGTTGTCTGGATAAAGGCTTCCTGTCACATTCATCGATTTTTCAGTTTGGTCCACATCTGATCTGCTAACATGAAGGAAGAGAGTTAATATAAACCACTGAACTGACTGACTGATTTAACGTAAACGAACAAGAGGTTTCGCCAATAGCTTCCACAGTTACTAACCGGAAACTTTTGGAATCTGCTTATGGAGGAGGAACGTTTTATGTCCTATCCTGCAGCCTGCCACCAGAGGGCTTCACGTTTGGAGAGCTGTTATGTCATCCATCTTTCCTTATAGTTAGTGGGTTGAGGAGAGAGTCCAGGAAAAATTGCACCCTGCCAAAAATGTATATGCACATGACCAAAGAACTTGTAGTTAAGCGCTTAACAATAAGCACCCAAGATAAAGATAAATGAAAATATCTTACCTTCAGTGCTTTGAGGAAAAAAACAAAAAAATTTGAGATTCTATTACCGATAACTTACATTTTAATGTTCACGCAGGTTACAGTCTTGGGGCACAAATGCAACAAGTTGAGGAGGATTTGCTCCTTGACGCTCAGAACACAGCTGCTCCATGTCAGAGCAATTCTGGAAGTAAAGTATCTGGTGCGTGGAGCCAAGAACCTGCTGCAGTTTAGTTATGAAATTTATGATAAAGAGAACTTTTAATCAGAAACACGTGTTATACAAATGAACCTTTAAAAAAAAAAAATGCTGCCACTGACATCTGCAATGAGGGTTTATAACCCAGAGGAATCTGGCAGGTTGACTGGAAATGATTCATTTTGTGACCCTAGTTCAGTGCAGCCATGAGCTCGGATTCAGTCAGGGTCTGAGGATGAAGACGAGGACCTAGGGGTCCTTATGTGGCTGCTGCACTGGACACCACAGCTCTTTCTTTTTTTTAATCTTCTTTTTGCTTTTGCTTTTTTCTTCCAGTAAACACCAGAGCCAGACCTGAGTGGGATCAAAGTGCTCATTAAAAAAGCCCACAACCCTGAGAAATGGCAGACCAAATAGCAGCCCATGGTGGCGGGCAAAAACTAAATTTGGAACAAGGGCATGCATTCATTTCCCAGGAATGGGGTGTCTTAGGCAATTGCCATTGAGTAATGGCAGTGTTTTAAAAAGTATTTCTTTTAAAGAGAGAGTAACAAACATCTTTGTCAGAAACAGACAGACAGACAGATAGATAGATAGACAGATATTATGAACTTAAATCGACCCTGGAAACAAAATGTGTCACATGCTTTGGATGTACAATAAATATGCAGAAAGACCACAAAGAATCATGCTACGTATTTTTGCAAGCATTAATGTCACATTGCATCTAAACTAACTGTATTACCAAAAGGAAATGAAGAGATTTATTTAAGAATGTGTCATTAAAAAGGCAAAATGTTCCAAATAAAGAGAATAGACCGCAAGCTACTCATTACACAGGTCAGTGCAGCTCGTGCGTGATCAACAAACAGGGGGCCATAAACAGGTGACCAAACCTCCAGTTAAAACAACATGCAGCTATACGGAAAGAAAAGTGCATTACATCTCATTTTCATACCATGGAGGTGTCATAGTTTCTGCTCATTTAACGGTTTCCTTTAGCTGTGCTGAAACAGTTGAAATGCAGTGCATGTGTGTAACAGAAACACAGTGGGGCATCTGTTGAAGGAAGGTGACCACAGAAGCGTGATTCACAGCAGCCCTGATCGAAGCTGATGTGTTTCTCTGAGATCAGAATCAAACTGCCTGTTCAATTGGCTGGCAAAATTAAAAAGGAAAAACACCTTTGATGTGGCCTCTGAGTGAAAGCAAAAACAGAGGAGCACAAGTACTGTATATATTGCTGCTCACATGCTTCTTAAGTACTCAATCAGAGAAAAGTTAACCTTGGTGCAGGGGACAGTACGTTTTCCAGCTCTTCATGTAAATCAAAACAGCCTTGTGTAAACAGAGCGAGCAAGTCAATTTGGAATCATCGGTTGATTTAGATTTCTATTTGAGTCTATTTGAGTCTGTGTGATTATGGCTTTCTCCTGTAATTATAGGCCTGCTCTGCTCAGCAGTAAGGTTCAGATTACAAGTGTGGTTATCAACATGTGTGTGAGAACGAGTGAGAATGTGTGAGAGTGAGTGTACGTGAGGGGGCAACGGACGACTCACAGCGCAGCCTGAGCGTTCTTGTGGTTGAACTGTTAACCTTAACGTCCATTTTGGAGGCTAAATTATCAAATAAAATGTCTCTGCTGAGACTTCGTGTACACAGTGTGATATGTGTGTGTGCTGATGGCAGGTGTGTGTGTTTGTCAGGGATGGAAAATGATTCAAGGTCTACTTAAGTCCAATTCTGAGGTACCAGAGTATTTTATTTTAGGCCTACTTTTCACACTGCATTTCAGAGGGTAATACCTCACCTTCTACTCTACCAGTTGTGTCACTAACGTTAGTGATTTGCTTTTGGTTATTATTGCCTAGAAATAATTTATAGCTGCCAAGTTTTAATACCTTTATAGCAGGCTGTGTTTTTAAGTCAAATAAATGTTTAAAGGATCCATTTTGAGCCTATTGTAAAGCTTTACCGTTCATTAAGACAATGAATTAAGGCACTGCTAGTCTGTTGCAAACTACACATTGACTATTTTTAATGGCTAAAAAACTAATCCATTGAATAGCTGCACCTTATTTTGAACCCAAGCAAACAATATTATAACCCTTAGGATTTCTGTTGGCGGCACAGTGGTGCTGTGGTTAGCACTGTCGCCTCACAGCAAGAAGGTCCTGGGTTTGATCCCCGGGTCAGTGTTTCTGTGCAGAGTGTACATGTTCTCCCTGTGCCTGCGTTGGTTCTCTCCACGACACCTTTGGTTACTTTTGGTAAAAGCAAGTGATTTTTAATAACACATGACTGTGCCCAAAAATTCCTTCACTGCTCCAACTCCCAACCAGTCTACAGTAAATTTAGAAGCATTTCACAGTTGAACACTTAAAGAAACTGTTTCACAGTGAGTCGGGAGCACTATCTCGGCTAATTTCAAACACATCCTACATCCAAGATAAAATGAAAACCACCCACAATGACTAAGGGCAGCAAAAACTCCAGTCCTGGTTGCTTTCCAGATAGCTTACCCACCAACAATGACAATTACTCTGGTAGTCACAGAATCCAGATGTATTAAGTTGACAGAAAAATGCCAGAAACTATAGCAAAAATGGGGTTCGACATATCAGAAAACCTGCAGAACTTCTACGCAGATTTAGTTGACATGACTGACTGACAATATAGCTTTATTCCAAGACAAGAAAGGTTGGAGGAAGGAAGGAAAGCTCTGAGTGAGTTAGCAGCTCTACTACACTGAGTCAACAGCCCCAAAACTCATTAAAAAAAATCGCAAAGTCAGCCTCAATTATTTACTTTGGTATAACTGTTTTTAAGATTGCTTCTATTTCAGGTCATAATACCAGTATGATCCCTCACTGAAAAACAACATGTATAACTCCATTGACTGAAATAACTCCACCCAACATCGCAGTGTAACAAGGCGATCAAAAAAAAAATGTACATGTATTTGTCCAAGTCAAATGCAGTTACTCTTAAAGGATTGTGTTTACACAGGAGAGTTATGGACACTTCTTCCAGCACAGATGTTTGCTTTCTGCAAATGCATCCTAAAAAACTCAAGGATTAGCCAAACTGGTGTTTCCTCTCTCTATCTGGAGGACTTCAGAGGAGAAATACAGGCTTACAGCTTTTAGGTAAAACCACATTTCAACTGTGGAATTTTGATTCTCCAGAGAAGTCATCAGTCAAAGGGAGGACAGGAGCAAGCTGTAGTTTTTTAAGCTCAAGAGACAGCGCCAAAGGTCCCACTTTTTAAGCTTAGATAGAGATATTCCCAGAAGAAGCTTAGACAAGCCTAACCCCGAATGATGAATTAGGCTATTCACGTCTCTGAAAATCCACACAGACCTCTGTGTGTTTTGTCACATGAAAACACAAGGTTGCCTCTTGTACCCCAGGCCCAAGTATGTAAAAACAGAGGAAATAGCTGAAAGAAAAGGTGTCATTTTTCTCCATCTGTAAGAGTGTGTGTGTGTGTGTGTGTGTGTGTGTGTGTGTGTGTGTATGTACAACTCAAGAGAGGGTGAGGGAAAGTGAGTGTGCCTGCATGCGTGAGAAGCCTATGGAGGGAAAGTGAGAGCGCGAAGGGGAAAAAGAGAAACCGGCCTCTAATTCGCTGATCTCAGCTGATTACATTTTCCCGTCCAGACGGTAGACATTCCTCCAACCTGCGGCCACAACTTTTGGGCCCCTCGGTTTTCACTATGCAGAGTCCCATTGGAGGTAAACAAGCCTGAGTGTGTGCAGGCCGCAGAAACAGGTGGGCGTGAGGGAGTCAGACTGCTCACACAGGGCAGAGAGACACTGTGATGACTCAGACTAGCAATATTTTTAACATTCAGTGCATCTGATTTTTTCACTGACCATACAAAAAAAAAAAAAGAAGAAAACACCAAAAACATATTCCTTTGGGTTTCTGTTTTATTTAGATGACTTCGACAACATGTGCGCCACATCAAATTTGTTTGCTGCTCTAAATACAGCCTTGGAATGTGATTGATGTTCAAAGCTGTCAGTAAACTGCTTCTTATCGCCAGGCATGTGAAATAGCAGGATTTGCTCTCAGCCCTGCACAGTGACATATAAGAAGCGGTGACACGGCAGAATGTAGTCTAGATTTACAGTACGTCAGTGTTGTGTGTCTGTGCCTTGACTTGATCACCAGAAGGAAGGAATTGGAGGGAATGAAGGATTCAGATACAAAATATTGAGCGAGTATAGAATAGATATATTTTGTTCTTACTTTATATACATATATATATATATCATTAAGTCTTTACGATTCTTTTGCTGCTCACTTTTGGAGATGTCAGCTGTAGATGTCTACCTTTTCTGAAACGCGTTTGAAGCAGATGGCACATTCATGGTAATCACTGCAAACAAAATGCATTTGAAAAACTTAACAGCTGTGTTGCTTTCCAGAAATCATGACCGGCTCACTAAGGATTAGACACAAACCTTGTCATGAGCAGTTTCATGTAAGAATTATTTTCTTTTTGTCTCTTTCTAAGGTAACAACTATTTCAGATAGTTAACCTTTCAATCCAGCCGAGAAAGCTACCATTAATGTTTACATCCCACCCTGGCACAGGCACAAGCCTACTTTCCACTAGTAGATACACATTTCCTTCTGTGGACTGATAAGGTGTAGTTTGGCAGAGAGACAATAGTTCCACCATGAAACTGCTATCAACACAGACTGTCAGATAATCTTAGGAAACCAGTTCATGATTTCAGGAAAGAAACATTGCTGCTGACTTTTTCAAATATATTTTTGGGGCGCATTGACCACGTCAATTCCAGTACAGTCAAGTTTAACTATAATAGCAAGAGAGAAGACATCTCCGCTGATGATATCTCCAGAACTATGTGTAACTAACACCAAAACAATCTAGAGGTAAAGTACGTGAGATGTATTTTAGATTTGGTGGTAAACCGTCTCTTTAAAGGAGAATTCTTGTGGGTTTCAACCAAACCTTATTACCTGTGAGGGTGTGAAATTTCACAAAATACACCTTTGTTTAAAAAATGACTCCAGTATGGAGTACAATGGATGTCTAAATGTGACAAACAAGGTAGACACCAACTATGCTTGAAATGTTATTGTGTCTGGTAACATGGAGTAGATACTTGAGTAGATACAGTGAAACACCTTTGTGTTTTAGATTCTATAATTGAAAAACTTAAGAAAACTGTGTTTTTCCTAGCTTCTTCTGCTTCCTGGGCACACTTTTCCAAAGTTTTCCAAAGTAATGCCCAATGCCGCTGGACCAATGACCGAATTCTATACTGGAGTGATTTTTTTTTTTTTTTTTTTTTTTATGTTTTTTTGTGAAATTTTCGTAAAGTAAAACTACAGAAATATCTGCAGTAATGTCAACATGCCCCCTGTGACTGATAGATTGTTATATATTATGTTATCGTTTAATGCTGATGTATGGATATATGGTTGATTAGTTCAGTGGTTCCTACCCTACAGGGGTTGGGCCCCTCAAAGAAGACCCGGTCATAAATCTTAGGAGTTATGGATGATTCATGGGAAGAGAAAAAAAAAACCTCTTCTTTTACTCCTCTTTCAATCATTGCTCTTTTGTGCA
>KV751378.1:545509-590997 GCA_001698575.1 Mola mola | reverse complement strand
GTTCATCCTTCGTCCTTGTCGAACAGACAAAAATCTCCTGAAATCTTTCTGGCAAGAGATGGGTCTTTAGTCTCCAACCATATCTGTTACACATTCAAAATTGTACGCAGAGCAAAGGCTTTATTTTCAGCCCTTTGCTCCATTTTTTTCATCGTCGACCTGAGTATTTCTGTCACTTTTCAGGCAAGCCACATGCGACCGGGCTGCATATGGCGGAAATACCAGGTAATGTGCCTCAAAATTGCACTTGAATAAATGTATTTTCCACTGCCGCTGTACACCAGCAAACACATAGACACAGTCAAAACACACACCTCGGCCCAACAACAGCAGTGGTTTTTCTGCCATGAAGGCCACAAAGGTCAGGCAAACACTGGCGGCATTTCAATGAGACCCCCCCGACCTACTCCCCTCTCTGTTCCTCAGCAGGCCGCAGGTTTACTATCAACAGGAAACATCTTTCTCAGTAAAGGAAGTGTTACTCTCTAATTGGCCTGATGTGATTCAATGACCGGACTGCTCTCAGCCAATGCGAGGGGGCTTATTTTAAGAGGCAGTATAAAAGGGAACCGGGGCCCTTCCACAGAGCTTAGACGGCACAAAGTTCTCACACTGGCTAGTTTGCTCTCGGCTCAACTTTTGCGAAGTTGTTAAGAATGTACATAGACACATTACTAAGCACATCTGGTTTCATTGTTGTTTCATGGATCCCATAACATATCATGAAACCACAGTCTAAGCAAAAGAAGATGGGGGAAACCCAGAGTGAAAAAAATAAAAATGACGCTGTTATGATTCTCCATTCTTGGCAAAATACATTCCTTCTTGCACACTTTATGAACAGAGAAAAGTGATCCACATATCCAGCAGACTGTAATAAATAGAGCCATGAATCACGCAGGAGCCAACAGGCTGAAGGTGAGGGGAAGGTCCCGCTGAGAGCAATTTACCGTTATTCCTGACATTTGGAGCTCTGCCTCCTGATAGAGCAGTTGCCCTCCCCAGCTGCCACTTGATGCCACAATCTCATTTTAAGTCTGCACATTCCTAAAGGTTACTTTTCTTGCCAACCTTTTTTGTTTTTTAACTTCAGTGGATTGTGACAAGCAATGAGAGCAGAGCCAAAAATACCATTACACAGAGGGTGACACTGGGAGAGCGTGGCCTATAGCGACGGGGAACTATGACGGAGTTCCCTGATTAGTGAGTTACCACAGCAAGACAAAGGGTCTCTGAAATCACAGGAAGCAGAACAATCAAAGAGCAGGCAAACATTCCAAGAAAAGCAGTGCGGTCACAGAAGCACAACATGATCCAGGACATTGCTACGTCTGAACGTCTGATGAAAGCATTAGCTGAACAAGTGCTGTGAGTTATTAGCAAAAGTTAATGCCAAAGATGGAAGAAATACATCAGGCTATCGCTGAGTGCTGTTGGAATACACATATGACATAAATCTTGATTTGAACCAACCATAATTATAACTTTCAGACATTTTTGTGAGTCTATTACATTCTCACGGACAGGTATTTTCATGCAGGGGCAAAAACCTCAAAACTGTGAGGTCCTCCCACGCCCCTCCAAAAAATCACCACCAGGACCACACACCTTCCTGATGATCCATTAGAACTGGGCCTGGACTGAGGATATAAACCCTTTGCTTTCTTCAAAATGGCAGTTCAGTTTCCATGGCATTGGTTTGTTGGATTAGAAAAATCCCCCCTCCCGAGCCTATAATTTGAGGGATTCTTATAACATGCCACACCCTGCCATACATTTCCATTAAAACCCCATTTTGTTGTCTGATGAGGTTATTTCAGGATGAGGGAGGACATTGGCTTTTGGGGGGGGTGAAAAAGGACCCTCCAGCTTCTTGTGCCACTGCAATTTAGCTTCTAGCCACTGAGCGTCTCAGATTTCTCCCCAGTTGTTCAGTAGCAGGTAACAGCAGGGTTTGGTGGAAAAGCCTCGATGTGGGCAGAAAAAATTCTAGGTCAAGCGCAGATGAAGGCGATCTATTTTAAGAAAAATATGCTTTATCTCTATGTGCAAAACCTGTGGGGAACCTCTTCCCCACAAGTCAGGCCCACTTCTCTAACTTGTGGTGCATGTGGCGGCTGATGTGATGCGGTCGCTAGATATTCTGTTTTTCCTTTTTCATTTGTTAGGTCCTTTTGTGTGTGTGACTAATACTAAATTGATTCCTCAGTTCAATCCAAATTTAGACACGCAATGGAGAGTTTCCCTGACCATTTACATGAGATTAGAGACATATCTTGCAAATCCATCACCTGATCAAGCTTTAAGTTCTTTTTCTGTACTTTTGAAGCCAACAGTGTCAAAAGTGTATATAAATCTTAGCTGAATACAGCTCTCACATGCTGAGCAGGAAGGTTACCATTTGATGCCACAATGGTGGCTGATGCATCAGTTTCCTGATAGCGCTACAATAAAGCGTCCCAACCCATGACACTCAAAACCTTTCATTACCACAACCAGAACACTCAAACATGCACCTGCACATGAAAAAAAAAACCCACTATATGTGTATCCTTGCCATGTTAGTAAGACAATACACAAGCACACAAAGGTGCGCAACATGGAGTAGAGAAAAACAGTGATTGTTCGCTGCACACATACGAGCCACCTCAGTTTGCGTTAACCCACAACACACAGAAACACTTAGGCTAACACACCCGAGACACACTTCAGGAAATTATGGCCAAACTGTGAGATTCACTGCTCAAAAAAACAGGAAGTGGTTACCAGCTGCATTTAAACCAACACACACCACTGCAATTCTACACTCAATTCTTCACTTAAAATATACTGACGGCATGTAATATATGACTACATAAAGGCGCTAGAGCAAAACTGATCAAGTGTTTGCTAAAATTCGTTTTTTATTTGATTTGTTTGCATGAGAGAAAAATGTTCAAACGAATGCAATATATTATTGCAGTTTCTCAAAGAACGCAGGCCCTTTATCGAAGGACATGTCTATCCCTTTAACAAAAGAATGTCTGAATTGCATAATATGCCAAGCAGGTAGATTAGCAAAGGCTTATTCTCCTGCTCTGTGTCTGTGCCTCAGGTTAAACAGAGCAGCTGCATTTGAGAATGTCACACACAGCTGCAGGGCTGTCCTTCCAAGTGAACACACATGCATTTTTTGGATCAAGTGTGTTTATCTCTTCAGCCTGCTGCAGGTTGAAGTACATGACCTGCCCTTCTGTGAAGAAGCTGCTCAGCACACTGACAATTGCGAAGGATTAGATGAACAAAAAAAGACAGGAATCAATCGAGCCAAGGCTCATTATCTGAGCAATTAATGGCAGTTTCTCAAAGGAGAACACATGCAATAGGTCTGCTGTGCCAGCAGGATTTGACAGTTGAGCCAAGCTGCAAATATGATGGGCCCGAATAGTGCTCGGGGGAGAGCTCAGGTGAGCTTTAAGTGGTCAGTCAAGGTTGAGAAGGCGGGGACCTCGAGCTCTCCAGAGGTCATGAACTCAGAGACTCAGTGAACCCTTAAGAAGCCGGGAGATGTGGTCATAGGCTGTGATGATGCTCTATGTCGGCTTTCCCTGTTTTGTCTGAGGGCATGCCGTTGCTAAGCACCACGTGCGTGTGTGTGTGTGTGTGTGTGTGTGTGTGTGCGTGTGTGCGTGGGTGCCTGCTTGCGATCATCTTATGACAACATAAGATGATTGCATATTTTGGGAACAGTCGGTTGATGAATAAGTGACAATGTTATGTGACCCAGTAATAGTTGCGTCAACAGCCCTTCCTTTTAGGTCTAACCTCGATCGTTTGCAAACCAGACCTGACCCTGCCTTGTCATATTAAAAAAAAATATGCTAAAAGTCATGTGCTATCATTTCCTTACAGTCGTGCTATTAGTTAAGTTTTCAATCCTCAACAGTAGACGGGAAAAAGCCACCATCTATTTTAATCCCTGAAAAAGCCCATAAATTACAGCCTGATTAATGATGGGCCCCATTCAGGAAGTGTGTGGAGAGGCACTGATAATACAAGAGATACAGGTTATTAAAGTGCGGCATAGAGAAGTTGGAGTTTGAAGTAAACCAGTCGGGTGAGGCCCCTGAGCCATTACGGAGGGGTAATCATACCTTATGTTTAAGTGTTAATTAGATCAGTAACCTGTGTGTGGGTGCCATTTATTGAAGCCAGGTGTTGTAAATAAATCAATTTATGTATTCGGCTTCACAAGTAATTTGACTCAGCTTCACTCTCTGGGGGAATTTTCTTAACCTTTGTCTAACTTGGAGACTGTGTGAACATTTTCAATTCTGCAATCGTAGTGAAAACTGTATTATCGAGAGATGAAAATCCCCTTTAAACTTGAGTTGCGCTTTGTATGAATTTTAAATCAATTTCACTCAAGGTATTTCATATAGCCACAAACAGAGCTGCTGAAAGTTTGAGAGGAAACCGACATGTGACTCAGAAAACCACTCTCTCCGTTGAGGTAAAACACAGGATGAGCTGAATATTTTGCGTTGTGGACCCACCTGGTTAGCTAAAAGAAAAACCACACAACAAACACCCGTTCCTGTCAGCAAGCTAACTGAAACAGAGACACATCAAAATCTGAACGCAGCTTGTTCCAAATGGTCGGCAGATACCGGATCTCGTTTGTTTGTCAACCACAAGTTGTTATCTTCTCTGTCTTTTGCAACCGTACCCAAAAATCTAAATTACTCAGTTGTAGATACACCCTCAGCACCTGAACACTCCCTTTAACTGTTCTAACTGTCCACCGCGGAGAATACATTTAAGATTTAGCAACTTTTCCACCGACAAATCACTGAATCATTTTCTCTTTACGTGAAACTTGCCTTGTGGTCTCACATTTAGTAAGAGTCTTTTTCAGTGTGAAACAATCTAGTTTCCATTTCAGCTGCCTGAGCCAAGCAATAACTCTGTATCCGACGGTGGATCACATCCATCAGCAGTTTCCTCTCCTCTCAGCCGAATGGACAACAGGCGTGTTTTTAACAGTTTGACAAGGGGTTAATATCCCCGTCCTCCTTTGAGATAACATCTTACATGTTTCGAGGAACTTGTCTGACTCCCACACCCCACCCCAGCCTTGACTGGGTGAACAGTAGACTGATCACAGGCAACTTGCGAGACGTGGACGAGCGCCGAATTTGATTTGAGTTTCTGTAGTTATTATTACTAAAGCCTGTCACAAAATCAGCGAAACAATTACATCAACGCCATTCAAATAGAAATATATCACAGGTTTCCCGGGCTTCGTGAACTGTGGCGACTGGACTCTGATAACTTTGCCACCTGTTGATTTATTTAAACTGTATTAAAGGGATACTTAATCCCCTGAACATTGGAGGTTTATTTACAGTAAATATTCCAAATCAAGTGAACAGATGCAGCATTTCGTCACACGGTCATGCTGTATCTTTGTCACATTCACTAACAGACACCCTTTTGATGTTTGGACACTCCCACTTTAGTTCACACGTCATGACTACTGCTCACTGTGGACAATCATTTCACCATCAAATTACAAGTGATAGTAATTTCCCAAACATGTCACCAGTAAGCTTTGCGGTAAAACAGTGATAAGGGGTATGCCTTTTAGGAGGACCTGTGTTTTCAACGTCTTCCATTTAGAAAAAAAACCCCAAAAAACACAACGCCATTCACGAGTACAGGATCACTATCCACCCTCTGAAAGGGTGAAAACAGACGAGTGCACTGAAGGATTCGTAACCAGGTGTAGGAGAGGAAATACCTGGAGCATTCCTTCCTGCAGGAATGTTTTTATAAGCCTTTTCACAAATGTCGCCATTTCGAGGTGTGTACACTATAAAGTGCACTGCAGGCTGGACCACTCCATCAAGCGGGAGCGTGGCTTCAATGGGGAACCTGTGCCGAGGCCAGGGTGATGCTATTTGAACAGCTGGCACAGTTTAGTCCGGCATGTACGAGTGTGCACAGATCTGAGGCTGTTGTACCACACAGAGGGGAAAAAATACACAGCTTTCAGCGGGATAGACTCGACTTCATAGTGTCATCATCTGAAACAGTTGAGTTAACCTGCTGACGTGAGACGGGTCAGTGCAAAAAGAAGCAGAGAAAACAAGATTCTGTTTAAAAGGACATATAATTATTACTGAAAGCCTATTTATGCTGCATTTCCAAGTTTTTTACTCTACACAAGCTTTAAAGAAATAGTTTGATTACCCTCTTCCATATGACTGCAAAATGTACTCTGCATAGGTGTAAGGTGGAATGTATTTATTTTTTACAGATTAAACAAATAGATTCAATATAAGAAACGAGTTTTAGAGGTGCCTTTTGCTGAATTTAGTGTTAGTTTAGTCTTTTTCCTTTTTCCAGTTTTTGTGCTGACCTGAGCTAATAGCTTCTCCAGATTCATCGCTTGAAATTGAAATTTAGAACAGTCTTGATCTCCTTATCTGACTCTGACTACAAAAGCAAGTGTCTCCAAACGTGAAACTGTTTCAAGTGAAGAAGCATGCAAATAGTTTCAACAGCAGCACGCTGTCCAAAAGCCAGACCAAGAATCTTTCACTTGGAGTCCCTGAGAGCCTGTCCATTCTCATTTATCAAATAAAAAACACATTTCTTAGCACTTCAGCGAGGGGGGAAAAAATCAACATTTTCACAGTCAGTGAGAAGCCGCGCGTGTGTGCGTGTGTGTGGTACAAAGCGTTGGACCGATATGATTCCTGGTGTTAACAGGTAATAAGTTGATGGCCCATCCCCCTGCTGGTGCTCTCCCGGCTCAATTATATCCACATGTAG
Organism: Mola mola; assembly: GCA_001698575.1. Taxonomy (NCBI): domain Eukaryota; kingdom Metazoa; phylum Chordata; class Actinopteri; order Tetraodontiformes; family Molidae; genus Mola; species Mola mola. The sequence goes on along the minus strand of KV751378.1, from coordinate 584,178 downwards.
CCATTATTGTTTCCATGTTAGCCACAGAGCGCTGCGTATTTTTAAAAGCTGGGTTTCCATAACAGATGCTGAAAGCTGCGCTGCTTGTCAGGACACATGTTTGGTTTCTGTGGAAGCCAGACGCGGGCCGTTTTTTAAGGCAGGGGTGCTGTGGAACGCACCAGGGGCCAGCATGGGGCCTTTGTTTTCACAAAAACTCTCACCTCAGTAATGAGTGTAGGACAGTTGGCGGCTTTGTTACCTGCAAAACAAAATTGCTTGGTTCTGGTCTTCAAACTGTTCTGCAGCGACATTAAATGAGAGGCTGTCTGATACAATCAAAATGATTGTTTTCACAGGGGTTCCTATTCCTTCATGTCAGATGATGGAATTTTACTTTCATTTTGTAGTTTTGATGATCTTTAACTGTAATCTATTTGACAAAGTGTCTCTAATATTCGATCTGCTTCGTTAACTCATACAAAGCCATTCATAACTAAAAATACCCGTATTATTGTGAAACCTACGGTGCGTTTGTTTGTCTCAGTGGTTGAAATTGGAGGGAATCGAGCTGGTCCCTCTGTATCCTCTATTATCAACTGGTTTACTTTTACATCTCAATATAAACAACCACGCAGTGTCATGCAATGCATTATTCAAATGAGCGCAGTGCAAATAACTACTGTATAAACTGTTGCTTACCAACAGCTTTGTTTGGTGACAGTTATCTTTAACAGTGAAACTCAGCTCTTCTTTAGTCATGCTAATTCACTAAAGGAACCTTTTTGAATGTTCCCCGGGAGGTACAAGTGTGTGTTCAGGACTAGCTGTCCTGTCCCTACGCTGCTTTTTTTTTTTTTTTTTTAACACGTTTGAGGTTTCCTGAAATTGGAGCAGGACTAGAGCCAGCCCTTTTAATGTCATGCCGTTGGCACGTGCCAACCTTTTCTGTGAAACATTTCTCTCTCTCCTTCGTCACCCCCCACCCACCCCCCTTCTTTTTCCAACAGGGGGGTTGGAGAGCCTCAATGCTATCATTCTTTGATTCGGTTTGAATCTGGCCGTGTGTGAGCAGGAAAAGGAGCCAAACGTGCTTCCTGAGTGGTCCGGGGGGAAACGCTGTAATAAGCGAAGGGGCGGGTGGTTAAAAATAACTGGGCTATATAAGCCCAGAGCAAGATCCCCCTCACTCTCACTCTCTCACTCACACTCAGTCAGGACGTCCCGTGCAGGCCCGCCGCTGCCTCTCACACTTACTCACTGTTTTTCCATGGATGCTAGCACAGTATAGCGCATGAGGCCGTGTTGATGTGTCCGAATCCTTGCCACGGTGATGGAAGACTCACAGGCCCAAACCAGACACAGTTGTTGACTATATTAACGTAAACAGCCTAACGGTGACAACATGAGGTTTTTTTCATGGAGAATTTGACAAATATATGGACACCGTAAGCTGATCCAGGTTGATCCAACGTTTTTTGGAAGCCTTTGCAAAGTTCTGAAATGATATTTTGCATTTAAATAAAAGGATGTGGTGGAAGCATTTGTCCCTTTGTCCAAACTTCTTCTAAGGCCGCTTTGTGTTTAGCTTGGGCACGGCGGGAGGGCAAGGCTGTATGTTTATCTCTGAGTTGGAGGCATTTGATTGCAAAACAAAATTCACAAATGTTATTCTTAATTAATGATAGTGTGAGTGACACACACCGCCCCCGTCCGTCACTGCTAAGGGAACATATCAGCAGCTTCATGGCTTGTTACCCACATGACGGTACTCTGGTGGCTTATTTGCACACATAAAAGACAAAGTCAACAAGACATAAAAAGACATTGTGAAATGAGGGTTGCCCAATGGTAAAAATGTTGTGTAAATCTTCAGGGAAAAATTTTTTCAGAGGCTTCTTTGGAAGCGTTGCTCCTCCTCACACAACTTTTTTTTTTTCCTAGAGTGAATGGTTCCTCTTCTGCAGCTGAAGCCAGAGGTGCACCTTGAATGAGGCTGCAGGCATGCAAACAGCACTTCAACAAGAGGGGCACCAGTCTAGAAATCTGAGGAGCCTTGCCAAGGTGTTTGTCCAATTTTTGACCTCTGATCTCTCTGTAGTAGGGGCAAACAAAGGATTTTTTTTAGGACTTAATTGAGTGCCGACAGTTTATGAACCTCTCGCAAGTAAATCTCTTTAACAGAAACCTCCGCCGAGGAATGTTTTAATGTGGTGCCGCTGCTACGTCATAGGTGAGGCCCTGTGCGCTCGAGCCTAGTGCTCCCTTGTGAAATTTTAGTATTAGATATGTACACTTCTCCATGGGAAGTGATGGATCCCAATGAAATACAAACTCTTAAACGTCATGAGAATTAGTGAACACCAGACTTGCCCAGCGATTTTTTTCCTTTCTCATCCCTTTTGCTGTGCGTCAGGAGCCAATCGTAATGTGTGCAGTCATTTTTTCCTGTTTTTCACACTGACACTTGCCTTCATCAGGTGAAGCGTTTGGGAAATAATGAATAAACCAGCGAGCCCCATAATATGACAAACCTTTCACTGTGAGTTTTGCCCAGGGCCAGTGAAGTAAGGTTTTCTTACTTTTGGGGAGATCCACATTTAATGCTAAACTAAGCAACCTGTCTCCTGGCTGTTGCTTCATATTGAACAAAGGGTAAGACAACAGACAGAAGCATAATATCAGTCTCAAATCAGGGATGTCATCAAACAGCACACATGTGATAGTTTGTTGAGAAAGCCTTCTTTTAAATAGTAACGCTGTGTCATGTCTGATAATAAACTGTACAGGAGTGATTCTTTTAGAGTTCAGCAGTTGACGGGGTTCCTTAAATTCAAAGCAATACGAAGCATTCGAAGTTGCTAGGTAACAGGAAGTGAGAGCACTCTCATTGGTAGCAGAGTAGAGCCGGGGTCACTGTGAGCGGTCAGAGGTTCAGACGTCAGGACATTGAAAACACACTTCCTCACCAGTCTTACTGGCCTCCTGCCGCGTGACGCACGTTAAGCACAACCCTCAGCACAGGTCAGGGTGAAGGGTGTGGAGAAGTCACGACTGCACTCTTAGAACATGACAGGTTGATGATAGGCGATGTCTGCCCTGGTGCTTCTTAGCTCACTTACTCACATCACCTTATAAATGACTACTTTTGTTTGGGTTTTTGGGTTTTGTATCACTGTTTGTGCATTAAAATGGTGATAATACATACAGATTGTGTGTCGGTCAGTGGTGGAGTGTGACAAAGTGCATCTCCTAAGGGGCCTGCGTTAGCGTAGTACTAGATGTTAGTCTTGGTGACGTATTGATGGTTTCTCTTGTTCTGGAGTCAAATTCCTTTTTATTCACCTTGGCTTCTTAAAAACAGAGGACTTTAAATGTTATTTCAAGACTCATCAATAAAAAGACTGAATAACTCATACATTCTGAACTTAGCAATTGTTTCTAGGGAAGGGCAAGAATCTCAAAGAAGACGTGATGCTTGGACAAAGAAAAGCTGTTCGGTAAAACACATAAAAGAAATACTGAATACAATGACTGGACACACACTACACATATTTGATTAAACACACATGTAGTATATTGATATTATTAAAAAATGTATGTTGCAAGAGCTAAATGAGAAAGGTATCTTCCTCTATTTTCTGAGCTTGTTTTTTGATGGGAAAGTGGATCTTTCTGATAAGTGTGAGGAGTGCCTCCGGTTTGCATGTTCCACATTTATCTCCAGTGTGTCATGCATGGGACCTGCACTGGTCTGGTCCTGTTCTCAACTCAGCCTCGCCCTTCTTCACACTTGACCATGACCCTGCCTCACTTTTATTGCTCATGATTACAACACTGAATTTAAGTGTAGTTCTCAGGAACCCATGCACATTTTTGGCAAATGATGCTGTACAGATTGAAATGAAATACCGGTATTCCTTATTTGTCTTTTTAATACTCCTTATTTGATTTGATGCTGAGGGTGGAGGAGATTGCAGCGTTGTATGACTTTTAATGTGCAAATGCCAGTATATCTTTTCAACGGCATAAAACAATAAATATGTTTAGAAAGCTGAAACTTTTAAAGCGCACTAAAACATCATAAAATAAATATATAACCGTGAATGCTGCAGACGGTGCTAACAGGTGAGTGTGCTCGTGATATTGCTCCAATATTTAGTATTAAAGATAACCCTGGAATTCTGCCTGCATAACACTTGTCTTACTATATCTTTTATCTACAGCAAAACTTTGAATGTATAATTGTAATATTTAGTAAAAATATGTGCAGACCTTCATCGAAAGCTCTTTGCATGAATTATTCCATCAAGAGAGTGATGCCAGGGCGATGCGAAAATCTAGACAGGACTATTCAAGTTCACGTGGGCAAATTACACCAAGACTACTTAAGGATTTAAAACTGGCCTTACGGTTGGCCTAATGACCTCTGGAGCCACTGGAGCCCCCCTGACAAAACCGTCCTCCCAGCAGAAACAGCAACAAGGCGGCCGAGACTTGTGATGCAAATCAGACTCCAGTCGACTCCGCGGGCCGCCCCTCGTCCCCTATTTACACCTGAATGGGATATTACCCGAAATCATGTTTACACCACGAGAGGTTAGAGCGGCGACCGAAACAGCCGTGAAACCCGTTTCAGACGAGCCTGGCGCCTGTTTGGACAAGCTCGCTGCGCCGACACAAAAGCCATCTTCCAGCGATGGTAATGAGGCCCTGAGCGCGGAGCAGAAGACGCTCCAATCAGCGTCTGAAGTTAAAACGCCTTGAAAAGACTTTACGCGCGCGGATTTGGAGCTTTGGGGGGCAATTTTTTTTTTTTTTTTTTTTTTTTTTGTTTGGGGGGATTAAGGTGGAGAGAGAATAAAACAAACAAACAAACAAACGTGGACAGTAAATGACGCGTCGCGCGTTTTCGTCCTCCTGCTATGAATCTAATCATATATTTTGCGCCACATCTCCTCTGTTTTATTAAAGCTCTCAAGTTCTCCGGCGAGGCTTTGGCCCCCCCAGCGTTATTCTGTCGTTAGGTTTGTCCATCCCAGGTTATTACATAAGTACCTATGGTTACTATAGTTCCCGTATGTTTCTCATTTGGCCGTAACTTTTTTTTTTTTTTCAAAAAGTCTCAGGTGGGTTGGATTGTTGGGTGTTTGCGTCAGCCGCCGAGGGAGGTCCCACACTTTATAGGCTCCTCTCCTCTCCCTCTCCTGTCACACGGAGCACTGGGCCCCGATGCTTGCAGGAGCTGCTTTATAAAGAGCTAAATTTACCTAACTTTACGTTGTTTCCTGAGCTCTCACAATTGGCCAGGCTCGCTGAAGCCGGAGCGTTATAAGGTTCGGGGACCTCCTACCACTTTAAACTTGTTCATGTCTTTGGAGCACAGCTGCGGAGAGGCGACACTGAGATAGGCGCACGGACTCTTGTGCGGCTGCCGCTCAGACACGACTTAGACGCAAACCACACTTCATTTCACCCAACGATGGCTCTATCCGGAGTGATGCTACCGTCGTTTTCGACCTTCTCAAACCAGAGAGAAAAAACCTGGGAAAACGTAAGTGAGAAATTGTGTTTTGCGGTTTTTTTGTGGGGTTTTGTTTTTTTTCGGCGTTTTGGAGCTATTTTAGTTCTGGTGAAGCTGCTGGAAATCAGTTATTTGCTTCAAAAAAAAAAAACGGGGGGAAAAAAGGATTAAGAGGCAGCGCTGAAGCGCTGAAGTCAAGTTAAATACTATAGTTCCCGTATGTTTCTCATTTGGCCGTAACTTTTTTTTTTTTTTTCAAAAAGTCTCAGGTGGGTTGGATTGTTGGGTGTTTGCGTCAGCCGCCGAGGGAGGTCCCACACTTTATAGGCTCCTCTCCTCTCCCTCTCCTGTCACACGGAGCACTGGGCCCCGATGCTTGCAGGAGCTGCTTTATAAAGAGCTAAATTTACCTAACTTTACGTTGTTTCCTGAGCTCTCACAATTGGCCAGGCTCGCTGAAGCCGGAGCGTTATAAGGTTCGGGGACCTCCTACCACTTTAAACTTGTTCATGTCTTTGGAGCACAGCTGCGGAGAGGCGACACTGAGATAGGCGCACGGACTCTTGTGCGGCTGCCGCTCAGACACGACTTAGACGCAAACCACACTTCATTTCACCCAACGATGGCTCTATCCGGAGTGATGCTACCGTCGTTTTCGACCTTCTCAAACCAGAGAGAAAAAACCTGGGAAAACGTAAGTGAGAAATTGTGTTTTGCGGTTTTTTTGTGGGGTTTTGTTTTTTTTCGGCGTTTTGGAGCTATTTTAGTTCTGGTGAAGCTGCTGGAAATCAGTTATTTGCTTCAAAAAAAAAAAAACGGGGGGAAAAAAGGATTAAGAGGCAGCGCTGAAGCGCTGAAGTCAAGTTAAATATCTTAGCATTTTATTTTCCAGCAACGTTTGACTAATCTTATTGCATTTGTTGATCCTTTCAGAGGTGGAAGGGAGACATGGACAAAGTCGTCTCCACCGGCTGCTCCATGCTTGAAATGGGACAGAACCAGGATAATCACAGCAAGAAGGACGACGAGGATCTGAGTGATTATTTAGATCTGGAGTTTATTCTCGCCAACACAACCGGCTCAGACTGTATGGCGGAATATATGGGCACCGTTGACCACAGCATGTACACGACGGGAAGCGCTGTGCCATCCTACCAGGCAGACAACCACCGCTCCCCTCCACCCCCGTACGGCGCCAACCTCATGACGGAGCTGCTCCGCGCCGAGGGAACCTGCAGCTACGGCATTACGCGCAATCCCGAACTTCAGGGCAGGTTTTACGTCAACTCGGTGCATTTCCCTCGCCAGGACAACGTCAAGGTGGAGCCGCCCATGGACGGCTACGGCCCCGTTCTGGGTATGGTGCCCCAAAGCTGCGGCAAAATCAAGCAAGAAGGGAACGTTTCGTGCATGATGTCTTTCGAGCAACCGCGGGCGGCAATCTCCCCGCGCGCAGCCAGCAACATGACGCCCCCTCTCAGCCCCGATGACCGCGGAGCTTCGGACTGCCAGGCACAACTGTGCCAGCCCATGAACTTCTCGCAGAAGTATCACACGCCGGCGGCTTTCCCGCACCATCCCCAGGCTCCCCAGATGCAGATGCAATACCACGCCCCGCATCCCGCCTTCGGCATGTACGATGAAGGCCTCAGCCTGCAGCCGGGGGCGCAGAGGGTGATGCTCACGCCGCCCTCCTCCCCCCTCGAGCTACTGGAGTCCAAACCCAAGAGGGGACGACGCACGTGGCCGCGGAAACGCACAGCCACGCACACCTGCAATTTCGCCGGTTGTGGGAAAACCTATACCAAGAGTTCCCACCTGAAGGCGCATCTCCGAACTCACACCGGTAAGTCGCAGCCCCTCCACGATAAACGAGCTCGTCCCATTACGCGCAGCCTTGCATAGTCGAAATGTTTCTGCGCCGTGTCATAACCTCTCGTTCCTCTTTGCTCGCAGGTGAGAAGCCCTACCACTGCAGCTGGGAAGGCTGTGGATGGAAGTTCGCCCGCTCCGACGAGCTCACGCGTCACTTCCGCAAACACACCGGACACCGACCTTTCCAGTGCCACCTGTGTGAGCGCGCCTTCTCCAGGTCCGACCACTTGGCGCTGCACATGAAGAGACACATGTGAAGGGGCCCACCAAAGAACTTGGGGTTCATGGGGCAGGAGTGTGCAGGGGTGGTTGTTTTTTTTGTGTGTGTGTGCGTGTGTGTGCGTGACTCAACTGATGTATTTTTTTATTTAAATTGTTTTCCATATGGCCAAAGTCCTTTTTATATGTATAATATTGATTTAAAAAAAAAAAATTAGTATTATTATTTTCTAATAACGTAGCTGGTACTACTTTGGTTTAATGAAAGCTTTAGAAAAGCTTCGCTTTAAAGCAGGCAGACCAAGAAGGGGCTGGCCCTGTATATACTACTCTTGTCTGACAGAACTGGAACCCCGTGTTTGACACAAAAGTGCCTTTCTAACACTGTGCTACTGTTAAACGACAAACGACGTGACCACAAAAAACAGCACACCCTCTTGCTGACAGGAGCTAGATACACACACAGTTGCCTGACATGTGCGAAGACAATGTTTTACTTAAACTGCCTCAGTGTCTAAATGGCCTGAACTGTTTTTTGTTTTGTTTTTTTTATTGTAACTGCTTTCTACTATTTGGAGTTTGATGTCGACTCCTCTTGTGTGAAACTCTTGAATCCAGCCCCCTCAGTTCTCTCTCAGGGCTTGATGTCCTGCGCATTGTTTTTTTTTCTTTTGTTTTTTTCCACTTAAATTTATATAAATATGTACATGGATTTTATACTGTAAAATGTATTTATTGTAAATATTAAAAACAATGAAACTGGACGCTTGACTGGTGAGCCCCTTTCATGCATGCCTATTCACTGAGAGTGCATCGTGTTCACACGGTGAGAATAATGAGTCACATCCACACGGCAGCATCTGACACTCTGCTCATTGGAGGCGTGAGAAGGTACAGTGGACCTGCAGTTCATCAGCTCAGCACCACTTTATCGGTTATGCATGTTGCCGCTGTACGGCCGCTTTCATTTCAAACACGGGCACTTGATTTCCACGGTGATGCTTTGCAGCTGCGAGACAGAGAAGGGCAGCCGCTTGTGGGCTCAGCCTATAAATACAAACACTCCATTTCCATAATTACAGAGTGAGCCAGGAGCCGTCTGGACAGGGGCAGAGCAGCAAACCCTCATCAGTGAGCCCATAGACTCCCTTTTTCTGATGGGTAGAAATTATAGTAGGACATCAAAGGGGCTTTAATACTACAATTACACACAGTCACTCGGCGCTGCAGTTTCAAAGTATCTGTGCACATCACACCGAGCATTGTCCCGCATCAAAGGCCACGGCAAAGCTGACGCGTCGAAACCAAAACGGCATTGCGCAAAGATCACTATTATACATTTTTCGTCAGACGTAGAATTTGTGACCAGAAACTTTCCCCCATCCCCGTTTCAGTGCGTCAGTTGTGTGGGTGTATGAATACAATTTTGATTATTCTTTCATCACAAACGGTGTCTCACGGCTCCCCCGTTAAATCTCAAATTCACCCACACTGACACATACAGCCGCCGAATGTGACCTGGATGGATCGATGGGCACTTAGCTAAAATAGATCATATTTTAAAAAAAGAGGAAGCACGCACTAGAATAAAAATATCTGCAGTTGTAGATGCAAATGCATCAATCTCATTTCACTTTTTTCCCCTTTCAATATTGAAGTAAGACATCTTAATGCATCTTAAATTCATTTCATCTTCATTGTACATATTCTCAAGTCACAGATCATTTTTTTCTTGCAGTGCGGAGTCACTTACTGGAGGTCACCTGCAATATGTAGATTTTATATTCATTACTGATACATTTGCTTTACAAGGGAACTATTCAAGACCTTCTGTGACAAATGACTGCCTCACTTCTTCCCAGTCGCTGTTACAAAGTTTAAAATAAACAACACAACTTACCTTGTTCAAAGGATGTTAAAAATCACTTTTATTTAACTGAAGGTTAGTTACAACTTTGAGCAACAACAACACAAAAAAAAAAACGTTTTTAGATAATCGCACACATACTGTGCAATATTACAGGCTACAATATTGATATGCTGATAAATAAGGCCCTGTAGCTCTGTACATGTCCAGTAACATCTGGAGTATACAGCGCATATTATGTGCCAAAACCTGATTAGTTTTACACGGATGCAATATTCTAAGGTCTTTTAACAAATCCATTCAGAGGCATTAAGAAAGAGAATAAAAATATTCTTAATAACAATAAAATATCTGCAAATCTGCAAGAATCTGCAAAAGAAAAAAAAAAAAATCCAACAGTTGATTTGAGTGTTGGAAAGTTGCATCAATTGTAACAGCACTAGCATTAACAACATGGGTTTACATTATTGCCATTTTACAGAGGCTTTTAGTTGTATGGGAGTGCAAGCAGTTTGGGTGTCACACCATGGCAGCAAGTGATAAACCATCTGACAAACACAAATTGTTGACATCAGAGAGATGATGCTACAGCCCTGCAGAGAGCTTCATCTGTGTTTATAAGGAAGGAAGACTTTAATGATTATCACTAGCATCTTGATTGTTGTAAAGACACAACGTAACCAATAGTTTGTGGCTGAAACAAATACAACCAAACCTCTGGTATGCATGTTTTTTATCTTAAAGTTTAAAGCCGTAAGAAGTCCATATACAGGCATATGTGTGAAAAAAAGTCCTTTAGCTTTTAGCATTTTAAACAGCTCTGTTTCTTGAAGAAAGATTTTGCTCTTCTGTGGCTTGGATATAAAATCATGTTCAATGATATTTACAGTAAATGAAAGATCATGTATGTTTGTTTTTTTTGTTTTTAAATGGACAAACTCATAGGCCATCAGAGTAGCTTCTCAACTAACTTTTCAATAGGAACTTTTTTTTCTGGGTAATTAGAGGTTATATAAAACTGATACAGTGCAATTTTACAAGTACTTCATACATCATAGACTCATTGCTTTTGTATATAAATAAAACAGTAAAACATTCGTAAAGGGTTTTCTCAGGCAACTGAAAGGCGTTTTGGATAAGTCACTGTGTTTAGTAATGAAATCTGGAGCTAGATATAAGTTGCATTCAAGTAGCCTGCTGGCTGGGTTTGCGTTGAATCACTATGGTTTTTGGAGGATGAAGCCAGGCTGAAATCAAGTGGCTTCATATTGTCCTTAATTATAGGTGCCATGCAGTTGTTGTGCAGTGACCCATAACTGGTTGCTGAATGTGGAGTCATTTGACATGCGTCCAGTCGTGGCTGCAGAATCGCTGGTCTGCACAAATTGGTAACAGGGGCTGCTTGTCACGTGGGGCCAGTGTTGGTGCAGTTGTCATGAAATTGTGGACGAGGAGGAGGAGCTGCGATGGGGTAAGCCTGGTCAGGAGCCAGACATTTCGGCCCTGCTAAGGGCAAGGGCCAGCTCCAGGTCCTGCTGCTCTTGTAGCCGCAGCCTCCTCACCCGCTCCTGCTCCTCACGCTCGCTCTCCCGCTTGGCCCACTCCAGCTGCTGGTTCTCACTTCCAAACTGGAGCAGAGGAACAAACATTAGATGGGCACAGAAACGCAGTCTTGAAATGTCAACAGAGTGGGGTCACTGCGGAAAGCGAGATGTGAAAACTGATGGTGGATGCAAATCGAAAAAAAAAAATCAAATGTTTATAACATGGCAAAATGTCATAAATGTTATTTCAAACATAATTTAAATGATTTGATAGGTTGCAGGCAGCAAAATAAGAAAAATTAATGTAAATACCCATTTAGAACACACTTGGATGTCACAATTAAAGGCATGATAGCTTTCGACACAGTACACAATGGTATACTACTGCCATGAGATGTGTACTTCCCGTAAACATTTGATGCTTGGATCTTATAAACTGTGGATTTGTATTAAAACAATGTGCACATGAATCACCATACTTAAAATATGCAGTGCAACAGGATTTTCACATGCAAAGGATCGAACACCACACCCTTATAGTCTTACCTTGATATCTTCCGACCCTGATAGAAAAACAAAAATTACAATACAGAGCTCCATATAAAAAAGAAACCACAAATCTTTTTCGCAGCTGTCATGCTAGCACGAGGGATAAAATTAATTCACGACATGTCAAATGATACAAGCCAGACACAAAGAACTGCCATGCATAATCTCTCCACTCGAGAATACGCTCGGCCGTTAGGCTATACATGATAGCAAGGAAGCGGAAGACGGAGGACAAAGAGGCAGATTTACGCTGTTGTGCTCTGCTTGGAGGCCTATAATGCTTTGACTGCAAATAAGCCTTCAGCTTGTACAGTACTTCCAAGACAAGTTCACTAAAGCGCTGACATAAAAAGTATAAATACTGACATCCTATCAAAGGGTGAAGCTGGAGACCACAGTGAGCATGCAAAAGCCCATTGAACCAAGCTGTAGACACAACTACAGAGACTGCTGAAGTCAGGCATGTAAATATTTAATTCCCTTCCACACCAAGCTCTCAAAAAAGGTCACATGTATGCTGTTCGTTGTTAGTCATCAGCATGTAAGCACGGTGGCCTTGTGATCAATTGCAAAAATTCACATTGCGGGAAAGTTAACAGAATACGGTCTGGTGACAGAGCTGACACCTCAGAGCTTTTAGGTCTACAATAGAGTCGGGTCATGAAAACAGCAGCTCATGCAGACAAAGATGCTCGAGCTAACAGAAAACTGCAAGTAGACTAAACTTACAGAGCCAAAATCTGCAAAACGCATGGGGCAGTCTTTGGACGTTTGGCTCGAGTGTGTTGTAACGATAGAGTCTTTACTGCACACTGTGGAGTGAACGCTCTGAGGTGGCTCTGATGCATTCAAACTGAGCATACCTACTGGAGATGGAAGACATTTAAATAAATACCTTAATATGTACATATATATAAGACAAAGTTTTAGTGCCCTCATACAGCTGGCAGCTCCCTGGGAAAATGTGCTTACACTATAAAGACTAATGCACAATACGGTACAGGTAAATTTTCACAGGAAGCCCAAGAGCTGAGAGCTAATGACTTACAGAACCACTTGGGAGAAAAGCAATATCGGTTCAAGAAAAGGTGTTAACCACATTTTTTTTCAGTACAGCTCACTGATGTGTTGATGCTTGACAAGCAAAGTGTGGCTTTTTTTGGAACACACAAGAAAGACACACCCTTTTCTACAGCAACCTTTGAACATATTTCCTATGTTGATGGCACTATATTGTGGCTAAAACTACTCACCTCTCCTGCTTTTTTAAGAGCACATTGGCTACATCTGCAAGCTGAAGGATTTTTGTTTTTTCACTTCCCCATCACATATGAGGCACATCTCCTTGGTAAGCTAGTTGGCTAACCCTGCCTACACATCTCTAACCGTATCTGTGTGGCAAACAAAAGGGGAACACCAACTTTCTCACGCTGTGGCTTCTGCTACAAGAATTACGTGCAAGGTTATAACGGAAGGGCATGTACTGGGCATGATCTGTGTGTGGTGAGTGGCAGTGTGAAAATACTCTGAAAACAAAACAAGATAAACATGAACTTCGTCGCTTCCTAAAAGGACAGATAAACAGCTCTCAATCTACTATATCTGTTCACAAGTTGAGTTAACAGCTGCAGTGGTTCAACTGTTGGAGGAAAAAATACATTTTAACAACACTAAAAGGTGGCAAATCTCTCTAAACAGAGCAGCTTGGGCGCAATACACAGCTTTCTTGTTAGGAATCCATGAGAAGAAATTACTTTCTCTAAACTCTCACAGCTCAACATGCTAGTAGTTTCTGTCTCCATACCATCAGGGTAGAAAGATACATTTTTAGCAGAACAGTCAATCAAAATGTCCCGAACAAGATGTAGCTGTCACTATATTTTAGTAACAATCTGCAACCATTAAAGCAATAGCTAAACAATGTTTTTAATAGTGTAGTACTGACAACATGGGCACGACAAACTGATGCCACTGTTTTACACAATTGGGCAAAACATGAAAATCACCAAACCATGAATGTCTATTTAAGATTAATGAACAATCATGTTCAGGCACACAAGCATACACACTTACAAAAATCAAGGCTTACCATAGGGAGGCGCAGGCCTGTTAGGCACATTTTTCTTTAATGGGAGCACAGAATTGTCCGACTTCTGTCGACAGAAAAAGAAGTTTCAACTATTACAAAAATGATGACTCCAACAGAAATATGAGCCACTATTTAAAGCCACTCTGGCCTGGAACAAGAGAGATTGTTTTCAGGAGAACCTTAAATGGGCAGAAAAATAAGAAATCACTGATGGCAAGTGCAAAAATAACAACATAGCTTTCCGTAGTTTCAGCAGAAAATAATGCGTGTTGGTGCCACTGATACATTAACTCAACAAACTCTGGAGCGTACCTTTGACATATGACTAAAATCAGCGAATCCACTTCCCTTGCTTCCAAAGGGATCCGTTGTCCCAAACATATCTGTGACAAGAGGACATAGAAATGCATTTGGAGCTTTTGAATATGTTTATGGAAAGAAATTATAAGAAAGTTAAGCTACAAAGAACACTTTCAAAATCATCTCGGCATCCTGCATGTTCTGAAGGGGCCTGCATGCTATTTTCAGAGAAGGGACTGTGGCACAATGGTTTAATTTTCCATGACATATTGCAAAAAAACCTGTAAAGCAGGGGTTTTGTTGAACCTGACGTAAGCATCTGATCAGCTAATTAAAGAGGTGCCAGTTGTCGTTCTGTTAACAAGAACTGTGCCCGGGTTGTTTTTGAAGCTCAGTGGTATGCCGCTTAATGAAAAAAACAGCAAACTGCAGATGGTTACAGTGAAAAAACAAAACATTGTAATAGAATATGTTTGTTGTAAGAGCGCAACCACAAGAGACCCCATTCATGTGAGGTACCCAGTGTTTTCCTTCATGCACAGTAACCCGGCTCAGGCCTACAGTTGCCCCTGTGTTCCTGTGAACGTGTGTAGCATGGCAGAGCATGGACCAGAGGTAGCCACTAACTTAAAACAACTTCCGTACCGAATGAGGCAGAACAGTTCAATGCAGAGCCGATATAAAGACAGGACAGAGGCAGTAGAGAACTGGTTTAAAGGAGTGGCAGTGTATTCTAGTACAGCAGGGCCAGCAGTTACAAAGTTGCTGTTATGTTTGGCTCCAGCAAGCCTTCTGTTTTTCCAGGGTAGGGGGGAATATTTTTAGTTGGCCCTGTAGTTAAATGCGTAGGTACTTGACTAAAAATAGCCCTAAAACCACAGGAAAAATTGAAGCCACAGTGAGTAAAAATTGTTTGCCCCCGATGCCCCCAAAATAAGAATCTAAACAGAACACGTCACCCAGAGTGGCAAAGAAGGACTCTTTGAGATGAGTTTCACAACTAGAACCTTCTTTCACGTTCAGGTAATAAGAGGTACATTCTGAAGAATCTGCATGTATTTAGTAGAGGAATGACTATGCAGTAGCACTTATATTTGACTAAATCACACATGCTTTACGTATAATAAATTTAAATGCAGTAGCCAAAAGAATATCATATCTTCCTGAGGACAGAAAAAATGCACAGCTTACACCTTCAAAGCAGCACGTAAAACAATACTTGTTAGCCTACATTTTATAATCACCATAATAAATAAAAGCTCAACAGAGAAACCTTACGCCTATTGGCACAATGATGCAACAGCATGAAGTGGAGACAGAATAAAAGCTGTCCTCTATGTACCGACATTCAATAATGACGTACCTGATTCCCGTTGTTTTGGGGGGCTGTTTGATCTGAAAGGGTCACCGCTGCTGAAGGCACTTGGCTGAAAAAAAAAAAAAAGAAACTGTGAAAGCAAAGAAAAGCTTCTCAAAAGATCTGGTTTGAAATAAAGACGCACAATGAGCACGTCAGCATAACCATTAGAATCCTCTTTTTATAGCTCTTGTTTGCCTTTCAAGTTATCAACAGCAGCAAAGACAAGTCAGAACTTGTTTCTATTAGTGCTGATGTCTACAGCTATTCAGTTTACAGAGAAAATTATCATTTTGACTGAGATTCTTGGGAGTCATATTGCATATAAAAGAACCACGATCAGCACTTCCAGCAAACATGATTGGTACCTTGGCTGGTGGGATGGGTTTTCTACCAAAACGGTCAGAGGATCCAAATAGGTCTGGTTTGTCTGTTCTCTTAAAAAAGTCTTCAGGTGAGGTACCTTTGAAGGGATCACTTTCTTTGAAAGGATCTCCACCAAATGGATCTAGAAAAAGGTCAAGATAGTGAGAAAAGCATGCGTAATGACGGTTTGTACTTTAAACATATTCAGCCGCTAAGAATAAATAATTAGAGCTAGCTTTGATTTTTTTTCCCACAGCATAATTTCAAAAGACTGGTACATATGACAACATACAAACAACCACACCTGATAGAGCATATAGTATTCTTAATCCCTACAGGTGAAAATAAAAAAAAGATACAAGAAGGCATTCAGACCATTGAAGGACTTGAACGGATCCTCTGTCTGGAAGGGGTCTGCCGAAGGCTCCTTAGCACTGCTGTTGTTGAACATTGCTATCTTTGACTTGAAAGATTCATCCTGGAGGGATAAAAAAAAAAAAAAAAAAAAAACACATTGCATTGAGTCAACACAGGCCATGTTACAGTAAAATACTGTGAGACAGTAAGGCTCTTCAAATAGACAGAGTACACATGGGTAGTCTTGCTTCTGTTGAAACAATGAGGAAATAAAGCAACTAAACACGCTTCGGACTAAAGAAATTGAAATCAAAAAGAAATCATGAAGTTTCATGAGCTTATTTGCATCTATATTGATCTGGGGCAACGGGTGAGACAGGGAAATTAAGGAGTTGTTTGTTGAGATTGATGAAGCAGTTTTTGTTTTCTTTCTTTTAAAATGGGAGGATTCAAAAAAATCTAAACCAAGATTTGTTAGGAGAAGCAGGGTAAATTAAGTTTCTGCACCTACGGCTCTTGTGGTGCAAAGAGGATATTTTCATGATCTTCTTACCGCACTTCTGAATCCTCCGTTCTCCCTATCAGCAAACCCTTCTCTTAAGTCCGGCAGGTTGGTGAGTTTTCCTCCATTGATGTCGCTCAACGCATTGTTGTACTCCTCAATGGTCCTGGTCAGCTCCTTTTGACTGTCCTGGATCAGCGACAGCTTACTGCGGGCCTAAAAACAAATAAAACACTCTTAAATCCAGTTCAGATTCAATTAATATATTAATTAGATTAGATTAATTACATTTTTATTTTTTTAAAATATGAACTTAAAAAAACAATCTTTATGTCACACAACTTACATGCCAAAAGTATCAGAACACCCTAATGTACCTGATTTTTGATCCATCTGCACTGACCTGGTTGATCTCGTCCTGAGTGTTTTTGAGTGACTTGATGATGCTGTCAAGCTGGACGCGACCAGAGAGCAGGCTCTGCTCCAGCTGGGCCTCCTCCTCCTGAAGCCGGCACAGCTCCACTTTGGTGTGGTCCATTTCATCCTCCTGGCTGCGGAAGTCAATCTCTTGAGAGTGGATCTGGCTCTGCAGAGACGATATCTGGAAGGCAAGGGCAGAAAAGAGGTTTTTACATGTAACCTCATTAACTGTCACAGTTTAATAGCTATCAGATTTCTTGTGAGGAAAGATCAAAGATGGTGGGCTTTTAATACTTTTATATTTTATACTGATTTGGCCTTACATAAATCTACAACATAAGTTCTTTTAACAGTAAGTTGTGTGTGTGTGTCTCTTTATAAAGTAAAAAAAAAAAGCACAAATTAGGCCATTTATCATAATCTGGGACATTTCTGAGCTGAATTTTGTTGTCTGGGTACAGCATGCCTACTGTTCTATTAAATTCTTTTACCATCAGAGAAAGGCTTGTTCTGTTTGGCAAACTTGTACAACAACTTTGGTGGCTGATTCTTGGATGGTCAACTGCTTTGTAAAAACATTCTGCTTGGCAATTAAGTTAGAACATAGTTTCAAGATTTTTTTTTTCCTTCTTTCCAGCAATGACAAGTTTGTGGCATAGCTTGCATGCTTGGTGGAAAACTGCATCTTGATGTTGTATTCGATAAACACCGCAAGACTTACTTGGCATATCAAACATACTGCCTTTCAACAGTTGCTTGTTTGAACAAATATTTTTGTATCCACTCCTGGTAAAAGAGAGAGAGAGATGATTGTGGAAAGAAAAATCTAAATATTTTCACTGAGTTTTATTTGTTTACCTTTGCTTTTAGTTACCAATTTAATTAAGCTCATCAAAGACAAATTTGACTTGAGAAGGTGTCTGATTGTATTTTTCTGTCAAGTAAGGGAAATATGTATAAGAATATTTAATTTCTTGACTTCAAGTGAGTTTATTATGCTTATTTGGTTGACTAATGAAGGTGAGAGAGGGGCAAAATGTTGTAGACTAGAATGGCACTCTGTCGAACGTCTACCTCTACCCAAGACTCAGCGTCCCTAAAATTAAAGGTATTGGATCCAGCCCTTTGTCCAGATTGGCACCAAAATTTAATGCCCTCTTCCTCAGGCCATTTTTTTTATCCTCTCACTAAATTTATTTGAAATCATCCTGTAGTTTTTATGTAATCCTTCAAACAAACAAATGAAACAACAAACCAACAGACATTTGTAAAAATATAACCTCCCTGGTGGTGGTAACTACCAGACATTATACTATCAGAATGTTGATGTACAAGGCAAGACAGATCTGGATTAGCTGGTTAGAGTGCTAACTTCAGTATATATCCTTGCAAAACAATACACAGACATAACTGACATTAAATCAAAACTGTTATTTCTTCACTTAATGCTTATGTTTGAGTTAATTTTCTAACATTTCGTCACTGAAATGATTGCATACAAATTGCACCTTCAATATACAGTATGCATTTTATTTCAACTGAAAAAGTACATTCTCTAACCATCTGGGACTCTTCCTGGCACTTCTGCTTTACGTCGTTGACCATTCCCTCCAGCTTGGAACGCTGCTGGTCCATCTCCTCCAGCCGTTCCTGGGCAATCTGCCTTTGGGACTCCAGGTCCTTCAGGCTGCTGCTCTCCCTGTCCAAGCCATTCTGCATGTCCTGAAGGTCCATCAAACACACACACATACATTCACAAGTCTACATAGTCCACCTACTTAAGTGTCATCTTTATTCAGATGTTAACACTTAAAAGCAGTTTATTTTAAAATTGTATAACTTGAAAATCAGCCAAGGACTAGTGAGTATGTGTTAACATTATACTGATTTAGTTCAAAGTGAGAGTATCACAAAAAATACACTTAGTCGAAATAGATATGTAAGTTTTTGCTAATTTACAAATCTTTTTTCATACTGTCTATTTTTAAGATCATAGCAAGTCATATACAAACATTTTTTACCCTGAATTTCACAGATGTTTCAACATTTCACATATTTAAAAAGTAGTTCGGGCACAGCCTAACCTGAACTTCATTACTTTGATGTCTGATGGATTCCTCCTTTTCCCTGATCTCCTGCTCCAGAGTGAATTTTTCTCTTGAGTTGAGCAACATGGGAGAAGAGCAAGTTAAGTATGCACATGGTGCTGTTACTTCAAACACAAACTGAACATTAAAAAAAAAATTAAAAAAATAAAAAAAACAGTTAAATGCCATTAGAATTTCTTCTGGCTTCTCGACAAGCTTTAAAAAAAAAAAAACGTAGGAGAAGGAAAATCACAATAGGAAACATTTGTATGTGTAAATACAAATATTCATCAATAATACTTTACTGTAGGCTCATGAGCGACAGCAGGTGTGTCTATGCATTTTCAGTCATTTCACGGACTACCTGTCATAACCACTATACACTCCACTGTGATATTACTTTTTCAAGAATTCAATTTCAGCCAAAACAGCAAATAATAGTTCTGTCCATAACTCGTATGTTAATGAATCAGGTCGATAAGCGACAATGTAGATAAATCTGTTTTAATTCAAAAGTTTAACATCAATAATGTAGTCCAAGGCATATGCAGCTATACAGTGTATACCCCCTATAAAATGTTTTTTTAACTTCTACATTCCCTCTAGCTAGTACTTTTTTTCAAGGTTGGTGAATGAAAGAGACGCAGGTCATGCTCCAAGTAATTAATTCAACATCCTTCAAAAATAATATCAAGTATCCAATTACACATGCAGAGCACTCTAATAGCAGTTCCTTGTTATTTATGTTAAGAACAGGTCAGTGCACAACATTACACAACACTGTTTGCCTGCCGCTGTACATTACACATTTAAGGGGAACAAGTTTGGTAATACTAAAGTCCTTTTACTCAGGTAGAACGTTTAATGAAAGACTTTGAATAAGTAAGTATATTAATGGAATATACAGTACATATATCACTACACACATTCTTTGATCCCAGCCAATGTTCTTGTTTCAGAATATACATGGAGAAAGGGATACGGACAGGGTTTTTTTTTTGTTTTTTTTTACGCAGGAGCTACAGTATTTTTCCATGACGTTAAACCTTAAAGACTCAACTATATAGCTTATCTGTGTTGGCGTAGCATAATAATTTGAAATATAAGACAAGAAAGCATGTTACATTTACTCCAATTTAAACAAGGAAGGTAAGATATCAACACAACATTAAATTTCATAATAACTGCAATACACCCAAACACCACCAGACTCAATCAGTGTTACATTTAAGTGCAAGATTTCCATAATAAACTTGTACATAGTATTTACAGTATATAGCTATTTTCAATCTGTAAATACCTACTATTTTTTAAACTTATGTTAAAATCAAAACAACTCTTTTGATTGACAATTGCTATAACAATTTCCCTATTATGGGACAAAGAAAAGTCTTATCTCATCCTATCATAACCTACTGTATTCAAATTGAGAGCACATTATTGATGGCGCATACTCTGACTGGCTGAAAGCAAGGTCTCCATGGTGCAGCGACGTACTAATAGGTTAAAAGGGCTCTGATGCTGAACATTACTTTAGGGAAAACTCCCTTGGTTTTCTTAATCAGAGGAAGAGAAACAAAGCTATCCTCTTGCCACTTGGAGTGCAGGGGCTCACCTCTGCAGCTGAGCTATTTCCTGGCCAAGGTCATCCAGTTCTTTGATGCCTGTGAGATCAGCCGAGCCTGTGGAGCTGGTGCTGTCCTGAGGCGAGAGACCAAGACAGACGTGAGAAGACGAGGTAAGAAAGTCCGATGGAGTGGTAAGGGTGAGAGCAGTGGGTAAGGAAGGAAGAAAAATGGTGCAAAAAGAGAAAATAAGACAGAAATTATTCAAAGAGGGGAAAGTGACATAATAGAGTGCAGGGTGACAGCAGAGGGGATGCAAAATGGTGCGTAGGGGGGGCGAGAGGAGCTCCTGCTGATAAGTCTAACAAAACAAAAGACACAGGAAGGAAACACAAACACCTTGCACAACTAGTGAGGCAGCAGGAGTTCCAGACAATACATGGACGACAGGAATGTACATAGTCAAGAGAATACGTAAGTATTCAACACCACATTGAAACCTGACCTCATGGATATATAGTGTTCAACATGTCTAGCCTTTGACAACTCAAGAAGTCTCAACAGAAAAACACACTATCCCTGGATAGTGTGTTTTTCTGTTAACTTTCAGAGCCCTGGTCAGATATCAGCTACACTTGAGCCTTTTCACTGTCATGTTTTTTTTTTTTTAACTTTCATGTTAAATCTAAAAAAAAAAAAGGGAACTGTGTAATGGAGCTATTGTCTGCAAGGATACCACTTGTGCAAGAATTACAATATATTTGTACTGCATGTTTTGAAAGCTCTTGCTTAATTGATTTCACCTTATTCATCGGCCTGTTCATAACAAACAAAAAAGACAACACTTTCTTGATGTGGAAGACATGACTAGATGTACTTCAGAAAGCACACTTGCTTGTCTGGAGTCAAATTTGAATCTACACACTTATCCAAAATATGGTACTCATGGGTTATAATAAAGCAGGCAAACATTTTCTTAATTTGTCATTTCTTTCCAGACCTTTTCTTTGCAGAAGGTGGCAGTATTTGCCTTTAGCAGCTGAGGTTTAGAAGATAAGACAAACCTGGGGAAATTCCAAAACTTTACATATATGTTGCAAAGGGCATGCAAGGTTGAAGAGATTCTATGTTTGTCTATAGTGGGAAAATAAACTGGGAAAATAACACATGGGACACGGTCATTTTTGTGCCTGGTGCTTCAGATGGTAACAGGGAATATGACAGAACACAAGTGACACCTTGTGACACAAATGTTAACTACTCACTCTGCGCATCATAAGTCCCGCATAGCTCTGTTAGACAGGACAGAAGAGAACTCAAAAAAGCTAAAGCATAAAAAAAGGCAAGTCTGAAAATTCAGAACGCAAAGCACACCATTAATAATGCACACAGTAGCAAGAAAACACAAGAGTCTTGAGGTGCAGATGCACGCAAAAAAAAACAAAAAAAAGCTTGAGAAGAAAGGAACAATTTCAGTAAACAGAAGCTGCAGGACTCACTGGGCCCACAGCTGAGGCTGAAGTCCTTTCTGATGGGGGAATCATGTCTGGAGTTAATGTTGAGGGAGGGTCTATGCCTTTAGTTGCCTTCTGCTGGATCAGATGCATGGCCAAAGAGAACTGCTCCCAGTTTAACTTGCCCGTCTGTTTAGTGTCAGCGAGCCCCCTACAGGGTAGAGTAGAAACTTCATTCAATACAAAAGATTATGAGGAATAATATCCAACAATACCTAACATATACTGATACTACTGTCTCTTAAAAGTCACTATGTGGCACACCAAACAATACATGAGCTGTGGCCTATTGGGACTTTTGACATAACTAGATATGATGTCAGGCTACAGATATTTGCGTTCCTACAAACTGTGAGAAGCAACGCAATTTGTATATTTATAAATTTTATGACAAAATGTGTAAAAGAATAAACATACGAAACTGTAAAATAAGCTCATGGCTAAATCCAGCCTACACAAATCTTGTCTTTTCACTCAGTGTCTCACTCATAATCATACTTTAATGTCTTTCTTTGTCATCTGTCATCAGATTTCTACACAGTCAGAAAAAGCGAAAGTCCGCATTCAGCACATAGTGAAAAAATCCCAGCATATAGTGTCTTTTCTGCCACTGTCATCTCATGAGTCAATCTCAATGCACAGTAGTAGAGGAGGTTGGACCGTAATCACATTCAAAAGAGGTTAAACAGACTTTATTGATATTCATCACCAGAGCTATCACCATTCTCAGATTCTATCAAAGTTTTGTTATTTACTGACATTTTGAGATTCAGATTCAAATTCAGAATACTTTATTTATCCCTGAGGGAAATTGTTACTTTATTAGTTTATGAGGTTGACTGCCATGTTGTTGCTCCTGCATTGCTATTTTACATTGATGTAGCTAAAAAAAAAAAGAAAAAAAAAGAAGAAGAGGAAAAAAATTAAAGTCAGTTTTGAGCCTTTTGGAAAGATGGCTTGAATGAAAAGTCATGTAATAATGCAAACTGTCCACCAGATAGAGCTACAGAGTTAAACTTAATGAAGACCTGCCTTGCATTGGTATTGATTAGTCAGCACTGTTCAGGTGCATAGATAAGATAGAACACTCTTCTCAGATTGGTTCGATACAAGATCAGTTTTTTGGTTTAACTGTATAAAGTGTTTTCCTAATGTGCAGAGCAATGGACTTGGCCATTGTAAATTACATGATAATTGTACTGTGAAAATAATGAGGGAAAACACTAGCAAATACAGTGAGAGTTGTGGTCTCACCAGATCTGTGCCAGCATAGTCTGCGAGAGACTCGACTGCATGAAGATCTCTATGACCTCAGTTCCATTTACCAAGCCATCATTGTCAGTGTCCGTTTGCTTAAAAAGGTCTTCATATCTTTCCCCGTCAGCCACCGGCACCACCCAGTTGCCACCACCCACTGCTGGCTGAAATGAATGAAAGACAATATTTACATGATTTTAGATTAGGGAGAAAATTTCAGCTAAAAACAATATTTTAGTAGCAAGTGGTATTTGTGTAAACCGGGAATCAGAATGTACTATTACCACAAACAGCATGATGATTTGTCACTCTTGTTACTTTAAGTTTAATTTCATGGGACTGTAGGTAAATGAGGTGGCATGGGGGACAGTGGATTTGCATGGAATTTTCACAGTATATAGTCTGGTATTGGCAGTCCAATCTTTTGTCTTGGTTAAGTTGCACAGAAAATACTGAACATGGTAATGAGGAGGAGGAGGAAATATGAGGAGTAATAATTTCAGTTACAAAAGAAAGAATGACCCTTGTCAGATAATGGTGATGCAAATGTAGGTGAGAGCAGATTCTTGCTACACATGCCTTACAAGGAAACCTGTTTCTCCAAACAACCCAGCCTAGAGAAACTCATTGAGACTGTGTACAATGTGGCAAAACAAGTTTGCACATTATCAACCAGAAAGAACAAACCCATGAAATGCTTGTTTCCTGTAAACACCATGCTCTGTCCTGACACTTCTTTAGGGAGGACTACTCGAAATGATTCTCCCCCTAAGCGTAGTGATTTTTTATTACAAGATTGAATGCTTTCTACTTTATGCTGCTTGACATACGTACATGATGTATCCCTAGATGAAATGGAGTAAATGAAACTGCAACTGGAGCAAAACTAGTAAATGAAGGTTGCAAGACTGGGCAATATATATGATATTGTTATTTTTATGTCTTAATCATAATACGAGAATATATATTGTTCAGATTTTTGATATTGTTACATTACGTTATGCAATAAGCATTGTTTAAAAGCTGATTTACAGTAAAATGATGTGATTTTCCAAAGTTATCAGAGTTTTCTACCTGTTGTAATATTTGCCTTCACTCAATTTTGTCAAAGTAACAAGAGTTATCTCTAAAATATTGTTGTTGTACCTATAAAGGTTTATAGTCAAAAATATTGTTATATTTGATTTTATTGCCCAGTAGTAGTAGTAGTTCCCCAGAAATAGTGTGCTATGGTCTAAAAAAAATAGGTAAAATAAAAAAAGTAGATATTATTCAAGACCCTCTATACTCTCCCATTTACAATTTTACTTTTCTGAGGTGATTATCTATTAGCTTTTATTTTTTTCATGCATGGCATCGAGAACTGTGAATAACTGTGAATATGTGTACTTAGCAAACACCACATGGACAGGTTAAAAAGGTGAAAAATGTGATTTTCATCAGAGGGGGTTTTTAAAGCTGCAGCCACATGGACTGACATGCAGTTTCATTCATACTAAATACAGGTCATAAAATGCACAACATTTTATAATTTTTATATTGTGTGTTCTTTATGCATCTTCAACTGATATTCTGTCTATTGCCACAATCAGTAAACAACCATAAAAATTTGAGTCAGCTAATTTCTTTGTAACTTGGCAATAATGATTGGACACCTGACTGTTTGTACTGTCATCACTGACGGGCTTTTGTGCATGACCTCTGCTCACAAAAGCACTGCACATGACCATGGCCTGTCACTAAGCAGGTGAATATACTGTTAATAAGAATACGGAATTGCTGCTCATGGCACAAGAAAGACTGAGAAAGCATAGGCCCAATTTCAGTGAGCAGCTGTTTTCAAAAAGACAAGTCTGTAATGGGAAAATTTATGACCAAAAGAAAGTGGAGAATGCAAGAGTTGAAGGGGCTGAAAAGTTACTCAATAGTCATAACTTTTATGACCAGACTGTTTTATTTTTAATAGGGTGTTAGGAGTTTTCTGGAGTGTGCATTTTTGCTGCTAGGTCTGCACAGCTGTACGTGTTGACTACATCCAGCTACGCAATGCACTCTACCAGTGACTTCCGACAGCAGTCAGGCAATGTGCTACATGAGCCCTGGGAGAGTGGCTTTGGAGGACAGCATGGAGGGAGGGGGTGAGCTTTTTTTGGTAGAATACATTCAAAATTTTGCGTGCTCAAGTTAGCTAGACAACATTACCAACCCTAGCTTTGATATTTAATAGCAAAATTTGACTATGAATCAACATTACAGATATCAAAAACATAATTTGATCAGTCGTAGTTATATTTTGACTGATCACAATGACAGAGATACCTTTACCTCAGTTTTGACAAGTCAACAATATCACTTACACTCAAAAATATATTGCAAAAATTTTGAATTTGCCCTCATTTGCCATGAATATAAGTAAAAGATGGAAGATTTTCTATGTGCCAGCAAAAGGTTTATTTCTTTTAAAGTAGGTTCAAAATTGTGTTAAAATCAGTATTAGTAAGTACTTCACCGTTGCTAAAATAATCCATCCATGTGGCAGGTGAGGCAAGTCAAGATAACGATGAAAGAGCAAGAATATTGCACAGGTCTGCCTAAATCTGGCCACATAAAAGGCCCCTCCCACGTTTTTTTTTTCGGGGGGGGGGTTATGGTGCTGAAATGAACATTCATTTCACGGGCAACAGATCTGGCTAATATTCCTGCAGTTAGCTTGGCAATGGATGTTTCCTAAAAACTGGTGGCTTCTGTGGCATCATGTTGCATGAAAGAACTGCGCATTTTAGAGTGGCCTTCTATTGTGATCAGTCCAAGGCACACCTGTGCAATAATCATGCTCTTTAATCAACATCTTGATACATCTCACCTCCCAGGTGGATGGATTATAAGGTCAATATAAGGTCAAATGCTCACTAATACAGATTTTAACAAATTTATGAACCATAATTAAGGGATATAAGCCTTTTGTTTGCATGTAGGAAATCTTACCATCTTTTAATTCAATTCCATAAAATGGAGGCAAAACCAAATGTGTTGCGGTTGTACTTTTTTGTTAGAATACTAATAGTTATCCCTACAATGTTGTTGCATCAAAGAGAAAATTTGTTCTAAAATAATGTGATGTTTGATTGTGTCTTCCAGTCCAACCATTAACAAAGTGCTTTAGAGGAGTTTTAAGTACCTTTGATAAGTGAATCCATCCATCACATGCCATGTTGCGCCACCCACCATCACAAGTAAATTCTAAACCTGTGTAAAACATTGAGCCGATATGCTGGTGCATCTCTAATGACTATATATTTTTATATCACAAAATACTGTTTTCTGAATTAATTATTCAGTGTGAAAGTCTTTAGACTGAAATAAAAGTTGTGAGTTGTGAGTTGTTTGAAGTAATGCACTATGTCCTGGTGCATCACAAAAAATTAGAATATGATTTTTAAGTGTTATTTAAGAAAGTGAACATTTTATATATTGTAGATATTCTAATATATTCTAGTCTACACTAACCTAAACTGTTTTAAGCATTTTACTGATGTAATTTGGATAATTATGGCCCACAGCTCAACAAAGAAAAAAATTTAAAAATCTAAAAATATTAGAATATTTCACTGTAACTTTACCACAAATCACTGAAATCAAAACAAAAAAGTCTTGAAATATTTCACTTTACATGCAATGAAAACAGAAGATATGAATGTTTAACTTCTTGAATTCCAGAAAAATAAACTTCTAGTTATTAGTGCAATACTGAATACAGTTTCTATATTGGAATTCACAGCAATACACCAAGAGCTCAAGAGAAAGATGTGTGAAACAACATACCGATGAGGTAGATTTAAAAGAGTGTTTTGGAGAAAGGTTGACAGTACTGGTGCTCAGGAGGGGAGCATTGTTCAGAGGAGGAGTGCTTCGCAATGACTCCTTGAGAGAAGCCGGGCTGGCCATAAGCTCAGAGACAGCAGGCAGCACAGCCACAGCACCTGGCAGACCACCTGCAATCTTCTTCCTTTTAGAAGGGGGAATGAGGGAAGCGGGCAAGGTAGTTGGGACAGGTTCCTTTTCCATGGCACGATACACAAGATGCATGACCTAAAAAAAAGGGAATTTGTTTAGATTTATCTAAAAGTTTTTTTATTTCTATTTAAGAACTTCCCAGAATTACTCTGGAGATAACTTCTGGTAAAGGAAAGGCACCAGCTCACCACTGTAAATTCCTCTTTGTCCAAGTGCCCATCTTTGTCAACATCACTTAGGTCCCAAATCTAAAAGAACCAAATAAATGAAAAAATTAAGAAGATTAAGTTGCTCTGAATCAACTTTAACATTAGTTGCTTTGAATTTACAGCATTATGTGTCACCTTTCCTAACACATCCAGAGGTAGCTTGGAGTTGATCAAAATTGGCCTGACTTTATCACCGGAGAGAAGACCATTTACAGGGGAGAGACTTTCAAAAATGCCCTCAAATTTCCCTTTTTCATCCAGCTGTGGAAAAGAAACATTTTAAATTTATGCGATGAGCTGGATTTTCACACACCTCAAAATGATTCTTGACAAATTGTGTCAACTCACCCTAATTGCCCACTGCGAGTCAGTTCCTGTCTTTGAATGACTTAATAATGGGCTGCTAGTTTCTCTCTGTAAGACATGACAAGTGAGGATAAATATATATAAAATTTCCATTCATTTCTCATCCAGCTTAAGTTAAAGCTGTTGTTATTGTGAGTTTTATTTAATTGCTTACCAATTTGGGTGCAGCTAGGTTCTGGCTGAGATTTGTAAGGCTGATATCATTTCCACTCTGTGCTGAGGCGACTAGTCTTAAAGCAATGAAGAAACCCTACAAAAAAAGGAAGAGGGCATGGCAAAAAAAAAAAAATGCTTTATGCGCATTCAGCATTGCTGACCACAGCAAATGGTTGGAGAAATTCAGTGTTACCCGTTTATCCAAATAGCCTTTTCTGTCAGAATCTGCCAAATCCCAAATCTAAAAAGTAAAAAAAAAAACCAAAACAGTGTAGTTGCTATTGAGAACAATAGAGAGTTAGGTTGTAGATAAGTATATAAGCAAGTTTGTGACCCACCTTCCCCAGTGTACTGTCTGAGAGCCCTGACTGCTTAAGGAACTGGGCTGCATCTCTAGCTGATATTTTTCCTGTGTTTCCTGGATCCAGCTACAAGGAATCAAAGCCCCAAAAAAATGTGGATAGAGCATAATTGTTTTTCTGTAAGTTGGTTTTACGCGACTGATGATATTCAACTGAGTGAATAAACATCAGAGGACTTGCAGTGGAAATGCAGACCGACTTTACCTGTCTGTAATAGCTCTCATATGCTGGGATTCCACTTGATAACTGTACAGAAAGGTGGGGGGACACAAATTACAAAAGACATGACAGCTGGCATGTACACAAAATAAGCTTATTCGTTCTAAAGCTAGAAATAGCTATAAGGCAAACGCAGACGGATAAAAGTAGATAAACAGAATTTAGATAACTAAAAGTTTGTTTTTGTTCAATTTTTATGACGTGGTAGCCCTGATTGTGTTTCCATTTGTACCATCCTCACTGATATCGCTACTTGAAGTTACATATAACAACGTTAAGGCATTAATAGCTTCCTTCTCGCGTAAAACGTAAAATAGATTTTCCATCCAACTGACCTAGCTAACTATGTTAACTTCGTAAACAGCGAACGACTTCTAATGCGGCTCCACCGGCCATTACTCACTGGGCTTATAACGTAGTAATGCGGTTGGACCACACAACAACTGTTACTGTCACTTCACAATGACCAGTATAAATGTCTGCGACTTTTCTTGAGCTGTTGAGAATACTTACCTGACTGAGAGTCATGAGCGCCGCCATATTTCCTGGTGTCTCGAGAGCGCGCACACGCCCCTCAGCCGAAGGGGCACGAGCGGTGACAGATTGCGGGGAACGGTAGCTCCTGTCGTGTTTCGACACGGAACCTTAATTAGTTGCAACGGACCTGCGAAACAAGTTGAACAAGTTACGACTGATACTGAAGGAGTATCATAAATGTATTTTAATCCTTAGTTGTGAATTTTTAAAACATGGCAGCTGCCCAAATGGAATAAACGCACTATATGACCCCACACGGGAAGAAATATACACCTTCATTCCCATAAAGCCCTGCTTCCCAGCTCTCGCCCTGTTTTCAGTAATCTAATTAAAAAATAAAAACTTCTTCTCCTCCGTGGACTGATATTGTTCTGAATTGTATTTATACCCACATCACAATACCAGCTTAATACTATAAACAGCAAAACTGGAAAAGGACCAACTGCTCAGGGGCTCCAGACCCCCAAGGGAACTGTGCTCTATTTTGTGTGTAGTTACACAGCCATGTTATAAAATCAATTTGAATGTATTTTTCTGTTGATGACTTACATGGTACATATGCAACAAACTGACATGTAGTAAACCTGGGGTTAGGTAATAGATAGGATTTAATGAAGCTGCTATCTGCCTATAATGTGACACACATACAAGGTTGAAAGAAAAGGTGGAACCATTTGGGTTAACATCAAATATCTGCCCTCGAGCCTCCTAGCAGGTTAATCCGGCACAAAGAAAGTCATTGAACAGGGCAAAATGCCTAAAGCATTTTCAACATAATTGATCTTGTTTCTGTTAATAGTAAATAGACAAAAACATTTTTGGGATTTAGTTTGATATGTAATAGGTATGTGTGTTTCTTATTCCTAGTCAGACGATATGGAACTTAACTTGTGAACCAATTACATTTTTATTTTTTCTCGCCCTTTCAGAAATTTAATGACGATTCCCAAGATTGAAAGTCATCACATGAAATGGTTATTATCCATCTACTCATACCCATTAATTCATATTTAACTTTAATACCTTGTAGTAGCTTAATCCCCCACCCCACATTCTGTGGACTACTGCAAAATATGAACATTCAAATACATAAACCACAGATTTCCAAGAATATGCTGCACAAAAACGACCAGGTAATAAGATTAAAATGTTTTAATAAAAACTTTGGCATCAATAACATTCTGACCAATAAGAAGTGTGCAACCCTTATGTCACGAGTTCACAGCAGGGGCTCACCATCCGGTTTTCCAGACGCCATTTCGGTGTAGAACAACAATGACATTCTGCATTTTAATTACCGTCAAAACAATCAATTTCACTTTAAGATATGTGGAAGGGAAAACAAGTCATTGCAACAGATAACCAATAAAAGTCACATTGAAGTTTTTATTTGTCTGTAATTTGTACTTTTTTTTTTTTTTTTCTTTTAAGTGATACAATCAATGCATTTTATTTCAATTCTGGTAATTTCATGTTTTACTAGGCAGCAAGAGACAACCGGCTTCTGGGATATTAAAGTTAAAATCTGAATATCCAATACCTATTTTTTTCACATCTCAATTCGTTATCTTTACCACATTTTTTTTTTTTTTTTAAACCACAGCTTCCGAGAAACTGTGCCATGGACTGCAAATAACTTAGTGAAAATCAAGAAAACAGTAAATGTCAGTGCCACCTTATTCTGTCATTACAAAATGAGGAATAGACTGCAGGTGAGAAACCATCAAAATCAATCCAGCAGTTCAATTGCAACAGGGTAATATCATGACCAAGATGAAAAAAAGAAAAAAAAAAAAAAGAAAAAATCCATTAACATCAGCTTCCTACATTCCCTTCACTACATTTGCCGCCCCCCCCCAAGTTGGGTTGTGTCTGAATCTCAGGGAATGGATGCACAGCAGCCACAATACCCCTGAAACATAAAGGACACGAGTTTCTAAAGGAGGGACTGATAAAATCTCTGGCCACACCTCCTCAAAGCTCATCTTTTTCAATTTCTGAGAATGCATCTTTCTTGTCTTCCTTTGTTTCGTCCTCTTCATCCAGGTCTTCGTCCCCTTCCTCGTCATCATCCGTGTCCTCATCTTCATCAGCTTCCATCTCTTGCTCTTTGTTCTTCTCCTCGTCTTCTTTTCGTTTTATGTCATCTTGCTCCTGTTTCATTTTCCTCTCTGGCTCCTGGGGCGGAATGTCAGGTATAAATGAATCTATCCGTCAAAACATTTTTGTATTGTATACGTTAAATATGGCTCGGTGCAGGATAACAGTACTAACATACCTTTGTCACACCCCATGTCTCGTTTCCGATGTCCTCTGCTTCCTTCAAGTCGTCTGTGATCAGGAAGTTGTCAAAGATAGTACCAGATTTCACCTGAAGTAAACAGTAACAAACGTTACACCATAGTTCAAGCATCACTACGACAATAATTACTAAAACACAATCTCCTTCTCTCTCACCTGCCAAAGATCAAGACCTAGAACGCCAATGTTGTCAAATTTGTAGATGTTGGAATCGGGGCTGTATTCAGGATTATCAATCTCAGGATGCACCCAGGCTCCTTTGTAGTTGGGGTTGTCGATCTGCTTGGGTTTCCATTCTCCCTGCAATACAGAAAGCATTTATTTGGCTGCAGAGGCATGACTGAGCAAAATATTCAGTCAGGTGAAATTCCCACAAAGCAGGATTTCTGGCCATGACTATGGAAGTGTAGCATACCTTGTATTCTGGGTTGGGGATCATAGGTGGCTCCCACTCTCCATCCATGTCCTCATCCCAGTCGTCAGGCTTCTTAGCATCAGGGTCAGGAATGTTTTCAGGTTTGTCCCAGTCCTTTAAAACAACATAAGCCCAAAATGGAGGTTGAGTTACATTTCGTTCAGTCGGTGCAAATCAGCACATGAAGTACTGCGCATCTTAAGCTGGGTGAGAAGGTTATTATTCACCTCAGGCTTGGTGTCATCTGTATCATCGATCTTTGCATGATCGTCCCAGTCCTCTGGCTTCTTGGCTTCGGGGTCCTTAATTTTCTTGGGTGGCAGGAAGTCCCAGTCATCCTCCAGACTGCCAGATTCCACCTTCTCGTTATCAATCTTTACTATATATGTCTGATCTGGATTCAGGATCAGTGTGTACAGGTGAGTCAGCTCATCGTCCTGCAAGAAATGCAAATATTGTGGAATAAGCTACCACGAATAAGTTTGAAATAACAGCTAAAAATAATATTTTGCTTCACATTTAAACTTACAACCTCACCTTGCACTTAATCTCTTTCTTGATGAGGTGGTTCTTGCCTTTGTAATTGAAGATGACATGGACTTTCTTGGTGCTGTATCCACAGATATCAGGTCCTGGGAGAAAGTCATTTAAACACATTGTTTTCCTAATCCTGTTTTTGTTATCAAATATTAGCTGTCAATTACCATGAATGCCGTCACTTACCAAACATGATGTAGTATGAGGAGTCGCCGTGCATCTCAGCCTGATCCAGGTCAGCTGGGAAGACCTTCACATAGCCGCCACCGCAGTCGATCTTCTGCTCATGCTTGACTGTAAACTGAATTACAAGGGGCTTGCCCTCATTGCTGAAGGACTCGAAACGGGCTGAGGAAGCATAGAATCGAGCATCCTGGCTGGTCTGCAGACCTGAAACAGAAAGTGCAAAAAAGGTGTATTCAGACCAACACTTAAATGCTTTGTTTTGCAGGAACAGCATGAGAAATACACATGTAAATGTGCAGTTAAAATTGAGACTGGATTTAAGTTGGGTTTTTCTTTTTTTTAGAGAAAACCGCTTAGGCTGTGTTTGTACCACTAAATGCTGTGGCATTGAGTGCACTGAGTGACTCTTGGTTTTAGTGATTTCTCTTTTCCCACATTAAATATGAATTCAATATTTACATCAGGAACAGGTTTTTAATAACAAGTTCCTTTAGGCCCTAGGGAATGTATTCTGTTCAATAGGAGTCAATCTTTCTCGGTCAACACACGTGATTCCGGTTTTACAAGCAGCGAATCAGAAAGTAAAACCTTTACCTTTGTCTTTCTCTGCATCTCCATAGAATTTGCCAGCAGTTAGCTTCCACTCTCCATAGTCAGATTTGTGTTTGGAGTCCAGCCAGCGACTTCTCCATTCATCTGGACAGAAACGACATGTTAAGTTTGCTCAAGTTTAGCCCGACTGACGGTTAGTCTTAGGAAACGAACGAATTACGTTGGCGTGACAAATGCTTCCCAATTTTAGTGCGACGTAGAGGTCGTAACTAGCAGCACACGTGTTAGTAATACAGTTATTACCTTGGCCAGCTTTGGGGCCTTACTGAAGCTAGCTAACCTTACTTCACCGCCGAGTCCAAGTTCTGAAATTCGGTTTTTAGACCGAGCCACTAAAGGTTAATAATAAACTAATAACAGGCCTTTCAAGACAACCCTATAAAGATCGTTGGGACAAAACGGTGCATAAGAATCCACCTAACCTAACATGCAAGTGAAATGAAGTAAATCACACGAGTAGCTTTACTGTCAGAAATGTCGAGGCCAAACTTACCACCATCCGAGAACTCTTCCCGAAAGTAGACAGTTGCATGTACGGAGTACACCACTAACAGCAGCGCAAGTGCACTCAAAACCTGGATTTTCCCCATCCTAGCTTCACTTCTCGCCGCCGAAAACGTCCTCGATGAGCGCCGTCCGAAAGCCTTGCTGGGGAGGAAGAGAGGAGAGTATTTTAGAGTCGCTCCAGCGAACAGATGTCTGCCTGTCATTGGACGACCGGACGGTGTGCCTGGACCAATAACAGTAGACCACGAAACATATGTCGCCTCCGTAGCCTGACCCAGGATCAGCGATTGTCTAATCATTTACATGAGGTGCTTCCTGCGGGTCCGGTCGAGCAGATGGTGCCAAATTCCAAATGTGATGTCAAAAATAAAATTGTCAAAAATGGACAAGAGTAGTGGCACTCATCTGAAGACGGGGCGTTTCAGTTTGCGCTCCAACCCCTTAAGTGTTGACTAATTAAAAGTAGAAAGATGGCATTTCCTGGCGGAAATGCTTGTGGCTACCGCACGCTGAAATGAAACTGCCAATGGCACTTGCTGAATTGCAGAAGTGTGAAATTAAGAGCCGGAGAATTCGTGAGCCACGGCGTAAGCTGACGTTGTTTTTCTTCGATGTCCGATGTCTTTTATGTTGCATAAAAGACATCTAAGAAATCCACGGAATTATCAAACACGCGTCAACCAATGAACGTTACGACGCCACATCTGGAATACATGAACAATCTG
The DNA here is from genome assembly GCA_001698575.1 of Mola mola. NCBI lineage: Eukaryota > Metazoa > Chordata > Actinopteri > Tetraodontiformes > Molidae > Mola > Mola mola. Next base: position 549,661 of record KV751378.1, on the reverse strand, counting down.
TACAAGTGAGCGATGAACCAGCCGCCACTTTGTGTATGATGCTGCTTTTACATTGCAAAATAATAACGTAATTTGCTGCATTACGGTATGGAACACGTCATCACGCGGCGGAGGCTTGTCTAATGTGACGTCACCCGAAAGGTCCAAATTATATCTCTTAAGATCTTTCATCCATCTATCAGTGACACAGCGAAGAAAATATTGTAGACTTGATCTTTATTTTTTGCACACTAGTGCTTATGCATCGCAAGATACATAGATATATATTTTTCCCCTATATACCTATACTTTTTCCTATATTCACGCAGTAAATAGGGAAATATTCTATTATATTTTTTAGATATATTTGGGTTTTTGTGGGCCATGATTATCAAAATTAAAATAGCAAAACGCTTGGAACATTTTGCCCATATGGATTGAGTCTATTTATACCTTTCTGGTGGATGTCAAGCAACCAGCTCCCTGGGCTATAGTTTCTAATAAGCCCTACTCTAAAATAAAGATTATATAAAATTTCACAAATAATAATGTTGGTTTATCTGCTGCTAAAGAGAGAGTGCTAAATCTTAGGTTTTACAACGTGCAGCATCAACCTGGATGGAACAATTCCTAACACTGAATTGTGTTAGGAATTGTTCTAACCTAACCCTCTTAAAGTTATTTCCTGTGGTTACATTTTTTGACCAATAAAAGGTAGTTTAAGGACACCTTTGACATTGCACTAAAACATCTGGACACACTTTGCATGACCAGTGATAAGACTTTCATGCCTCGGTTTAAAAGAACTTCATAAAATGACATAGCTGAAAATATTATACCTCTTCAACAACTTTGAATGTGTCTCCAAAGCTTTGTCTTCCTTATATATTCTTTGTAACACTTACGTAGAAACTAAAAATGATGTCAAATAAAAGTGGAATCGACTGGTTGATTGAATTCTGAATAGACTGGATTTCTGAAGAAACAAAAAAGACCTTTCGTCTGTAACCGGAGTGACTGTTAGCCACAAGAGGTCAGGAGCACACAGGTCTGTAGAGATCCCATGATGCTCATTTCTCTGTCCAGGTGATCCTAACTGCCCCTGTATATAAAGACTTCATAATTACTAAATGGCTTCGGACTTGTTCAATGAAATACATCATTTCTCGAACATGAGCTACCCTTAGACTTTGAATCCACTGGAGTGTCTCATTCCATCTAAGAAGTCTGGAGGATCTTCTCCCTTTGTGGATCCTTGGAGCCATTTTGGAGTCGGAGGACCGGGACAAACTGGGGGTGTGCATCAGCAGCACTGATGGACCCCAGACACTGTCAGGATAGACTATGTTTGAGTATATGGTCACCCAAAATGGTTCAGTCATTTTACTCTTTAAATATGACCTCTTTTCTGTGTTTATCCAACATTGGAAAGACTGTTTTTCTCATATGACAAATATTTGGTGTTTCAGGTCAGTGGTGCTATTGGAATAACAATGTAGAGAACTACATGTATCTAACAGACCATGTGCCAGCGTACATCTCCATCCTTAAGGCTAAATGCTTATGGATAACACAAGTACCTCTTTCCCACTGGAGACTAAACCCAAACAACACAAGTTCTCATATTTAAAAATAACATTACTATTTTTTTTTTTTTTATCATTAAGCATAATTACCTTATTTGGTATTTTCTGTGAAAGATGAATGTGGTCCATTCATAGGCCATACTGCTTATTGGTGAACAGGGGACAGTGAAGACCCTGAATTTTTCTTCTGCACCAGGTCCAGTATTGTTTCAGGCAGAAGTTCAACAGTGTTCTATGTACCTGTCTTTGTACAGTTCTGAATTGTTTTGTGATTGAAAAGATCTTTCGCCATTATGGCAAACAATGGAAAACTACATTGAGAAAAGAATTGTCAGGTTTGATGGATCCCCAGGGAGATGCAGAATGTTGTTTTTTTTTCTAAAAACAGTATGTATCCTGTTTCACTTTCAGACTGAGTAACTTCTGTATGTACAGATCACCAATGAGACAGTACATCAGATGATGGAGATGAATGGCCTGCACAGCCCGGAAAAAATAGGAAACTCTTGTTGAAGTACTGATACTGGCTGCAGTGATTCATTCCGGTAATGGGAGAAATGACATCCCACAAAGACCAAAAATAAACTTTACTGTCTCAAACTGCGCTCTGCCATCCAGCAAAAGATTTCTTGTAGCTAGGTAGTTGTCTCTATATAAAACTGTGACAGATGATGCAGAGGACTGGGAAAGATGGAGGAGCGTGATTGTTGTATTAACTTTCGTTGTACTCGGCTGTGGATGTTTCCATACGGGAAATACAAGCCTGAGATTTCAAACATAAAGTGTCTCGTGTCATTAATTAATGAAATATAAAATGATTTGTATTTCACACTGATTCCAAAAATGCTTCCTACACCATCCAAGTTTCACTACACCTTTGATTTTGGAGACTTAGCGCGAATCCGGCAAGGACTGTTAAATATTAAGGTTGCAGGGTATACTAACATCCCTACTGTCATGGTTCTTTCAAGAACAAATGTACAAGGGTGATTGCTGACAATGCTGAAACAATAAGTTCTTCCATTAAGTATGACAAAATTGGCAAGGCTGGCAAAGTGGCAATCAGATACATTGTTTTGCTATAGGACAGCGAGTGGTTTTAGAAGGCTGTGTGCAGACCAGGCCCATATGTTGTGGACTTCCAGTGAGACACGCCTGAGCCCACTGAGAAGATTATGAAAATGTGTTACGTTTCACATCCTGGCATGTCCTATGTTTTATACCCCTGCCCTCTGTGTGTCACTCCCTGTCTATCACTGCCTGCTATAAGTCGCCTGCCTCAACGCCAGAGAGTTTTTGCCTCGTCTGACTGATTCACTGCTTGGTTTCACCATTTAAGTCCTCATTTGTGGATGAAGAGGATATCTGCTTCTGCAAATCAGTTAAAGACTGTTAGTTAATTCTGCCTGCCCAACTCTGAGCCTTGCAAATTGCCTGAAGACAAAAGGATCATTAAAATCTTGTTATTCACTGATGGTCTTGCCTCTCCATTTGAGTTCACCTGTCCTCGTAAATCATAACAATGGCTGTCTTGATGCCCCTTAAATTTATGGCCTGGTATGAATTTGTATCTTAAAAACATATTGGGATATTTGTGCTCTAGCTTATTATTAAAAGCGCTTCTTAACAATACAGATTTTGTATAGTAAGCTATAGATGTTTTATACTTATTTGCGCATTCTCTTCCTGAAGATCTGACAAATTATTCGAACTGTCAATGGTAATGTCCAAGCTGTGGGTGTAGGAGTGTCAGAGAAATGGAGCCTGACTAGGCTGGTCTCACATAAAGCAGCTGGTCTTATATATAGCATCTTCCAGATAATATTGACTAGATAAAAACAGAAAAAAAAACTGCCGCCACCATGAGTGAGGCATTTTGTGTGCACAGAAACCAATGTACAGAGGAGGAGGAGGCTCTGCTTTGCATCACTGTCTGTGTTACCACAAACCAGGGATTTCTTTCTGTAGACTGAGTCATAAAAATGATCAAATTGACAAACAGAAGATGGGTGAAACAATACATCATTGACAGGGAAAATGATAATCACATCACCTGCCATGATTCCCAAAGACAGGAATAGTTCAGTTCGCCCCCTTATAAGACTGACCAGTTTAAAGAATTGACTATTTAAATCTCCCAACACACCAGTGTGACCAATTCTGTGCTCTTCTGCAAATCTGAAAGGTAAAACACAGCTCCGGCTCAGAAAAGTGGTGGGAATATAGCTTAAAGTTCAATTCCGTTTTTTTTTTCTGCAGAATTCCCCTTATTCTGCCATTTTTAAACCTTAGTTTGCTTAACTGTCCCACAATTTGCATGGAAAAGTATAAAAATTACTGAAAGCAACCTCACTGAGCCTCTCAATCCTTGCATCATCATGGAACAATTTAGACATATTTAGACCATCATTTTTTTTAATTTTGTTTTGTTCTTGATGTAATCAATGGTAAAATGGATATGTAAGTTGAAATATTCTAAATTTTATTATAAATATTCTGATAACTGATGTTAAAAATGAACCCCACTGTTCGTAGTCTGATACATTCTTTAACCATATAACCTAACTCTCACTGACTCCAAGTATAC
>KV751378.1:534488-545411 GCA_001698575.1 Mola mola | reverse complement strand
GAGCAATTGGAGTTAAATTTGAAATGAATAACTTGTCTTACAGGTCATGAAAAACATGGACCTTTTACATAGCGCCGAGCTGTATCCATAGGACAAGGACTAGAGGTGCATGCAAGGAAGCCATGCTGGATGGCTTTTCTACACACTGCTGTGCACTTACTGTCCACTCCCAGGTTGTAGAAATCTGATTGCCTGAGTCATCAGTATTTTCAAATGTAAAGTATGCTTAACTGTACTAAAACAGTAAATCATTGATTGTGTTATTCTTTAAAATATATATATATTTTGGTTTGATCTTTTTTGGTCAATGGATTTATTTTGCATATAATCACATGTGTTATTGCTTTCTGTCTTCCCTGCCAAATTTAGATCATTGGGATGGATCGTACTAGTTGAACTCTGCTGATTCCACTGCAGGTGTTGGATTTGTTGAGAAAAACATGGATGACGGTGGCCCCAGCAGCGTGAGGATTCAACAACAGCAGATTAGTTTCAAATATTTCCTCACCGTTCTCTCTCACTGGTCATTTGTGCTTATGTTTCCCACGTGGTGTGTAATGGGTAACTCTGTGATACATGCTAACTAACATGTAATACAGGAGCAAAGGTTACAAATGACTATTACAAACAGCTATTCAAGTGTTTTGCATGTGTAAGACTCTCATTGTGTTAATTTTGTTACACCACCTAATGATATATACAGTACATATTATTTTTTTCAATAGAAAATGTGTTTTTCCTTTGCAGGAGTGTTTCATTAAAAGATACTTGACCCATCATTTTGCTGTTACATGGGTACGAAACCCCACTGTGCAAGACAATAGAGAAGAGTATATGGAAAACATTCAGAGCTTGTCTGTTGTGGATTCACCTGAAGTGATGTGGCTGCATGATGAAGACAACACTTAATGAGACATTATCCTAACGACCAGATCTGGTGAGTTTTAAGCGCAATCGCAAATATCCCGTCTAGGTAAAGCAGACGGAGATCAGAATAGACTCAGGAGTCCATTGTTTACATCAGAGCAGAGGACATGTTGAAGAAACTGCCCTGTAATCATGTGCCATTTGATGTCAGTTTGTGGGATTATTGGGGTTTTACTCATCAATTCTTCTGCCAACTAAAATCTAAACTCTGAGACTTTAATGGAATAAGGTCGAAGCCAGGTACTTGAAGATGGGAGCTCTGAACCCACTGAACATTTCCCTATGTCAGGAGGTGGATGAAATGCAAAGGATCATCTCTGTGGTGTGCACTAGTCTGACAGACATGAAGATGCCCATTGATGGCGCTATCATAATGAAAGAGTCAGTTCATCCAATTTTCTGACACTACACCATCAACAAACTGTTGCTATTTGTTTTTTGATACCAACCTATGTACACGTTTTTTTGGTTTGTTTTTTTTTTTTTACTCAATTCCAGCATTTTTTCCACAAGTAATATCGACCAAATATTTGCGAATTGGGTTGTAAGAGTGAGGTTATATGTAGGAAACCAAACAACAGTGGCATGTCCATTCTTTCTAAACTTTATAAAACAGCTTCACCCATCTTGCTTAGGGGCAGGTATTTGGTTTTTAGCTGCTGGATCTTCTGGTTTAGCTGTCAAACTTTATAAATACAAAGATGACAAAGAGGAAGACACTACCATTTACCAGTTGATTGTTTGTTCAAACACAAAACTTGTTGAGTGGGATTCTCCCAGTTACATTCTGCATTTGCTAATATGGGTCAGTGTGAGGGTTAGTTAGGCATCAAACTGTCGTTTGAGGAGAAGAAAGATTGAATGTCAGTTTGTGCAAGCCATTAACATGTGTGCTGGTGCATACATGCATGTGTGCAAGGTGAGGGAGGAAGTGGGGTTTGAGTGACATGTTCTTTTTCTCAAATTGAGCACTGGGGCGAAGACGAGCAACTGGCGCCAGCCATCACATCCCCTGCCCCCACCAGCACCACCCTCTGAGTGATCCCCAATTATGTCAAGAGGGGAAAATGGTGTCCCTTTGAAAAGTGTTCTTAATCAAACCCAATTAATTCCGCTGCTTTCCCTTATTATTTCCATCGTGGACCACATCCCGTTAGTCAGCCTGTTAACTAGAGCCCGGGCCCCAGCAAAGGTCACACTTGGCCAAGCAAAGTAACATAATAATGTGTATGATTAATTGCTAGCCCTGAATGCATCCCTAGCAAATCTTGTGTGTCCATCTGAAAAAGGTGTGGAGACAGGGTTTTCACATAGCCTTAACACTTTTTTATCTATGTCCCCTCCACCGTTTTATCATGCCAAATTCTGAGGGGATGCAAATTACATGAATACTAGCAGTTGTTGTTCTTGCACACCTAAGAGGGAGCAATTATTGGCAGCAGGCAGAGCATTATTTGCTAACTTGGCCAGTTGTTTTCATAGTGTAGAGGTGCACATTATTTGGTAAATATTTCTAGAGTTTTTATTGTTATGTTCCCAAGATTCAACCAAAGCAATCTTCTGCTTTTTGTCCAATAATTGAAGCTCAAAGACTAGTATTGATATTACTGATGAGTAAGTTTCCCTGCTCAGTTTTCCTTAAGGGTTTGAATCATTTTAATTTAAGCTGGGGCTGGGGCAATATTTAATTTGGTCCTATTTTAGGACCAAATAGTGCATTATGACAGTTCTATTTTCCTGACACATTCTCTTACTGTTGTACCTCAGCTCAAGTGTTGCAATGTTACCATATTAAAGATAAAAACACAGAGTATTAGAGAAAAAAATACACTTTTTCATTGTCTGATCATTTCTTTCCCACGATTCAAAATTGACTATACAATAAAGGGAAGCTGTAAAACATCAAGAGAATCAGCTTGATATCAACAAAGAAGACATTGACTGTGTGACCGAAGACGGGCAGTATTGACTTGAGGTTGTTGCAAAGCACTCCAGTGCAGAGCAGGCATCTTTGCAACCTCCATCCCAAAATAAACTGCAGTAGCTAAGCCACCCAAATTTTTGGAGGGCAATTACACCTTGAGCCCTTGTGGCCCTTGAGCCTTTGCAGCCTTGCAGGCTGGGCCTCCTGACACCCCTGGTTGGGCCTGATGGAGTGGAGCTTCATCTGTCTAACGGCCTGGCAGAGGTCCACAGGCCTGGACAAACATAACAGGCCTCCATCAGACCAGCTTGTCTGTCACTGCTTACACAGCCTATTGTAAACCAGCACTCATTGCCAGCACTAAGTCATGTTGGTGGCTCACTAAGGCATGTGTAGAAAGACAAACAAGATCCACTATCACAGTGCTTCTACAGTGGTGGAACTGTAACTTTATTCTGTGTTTTGCACATGAAAAACAAGTAACAATCTAAAAACACGGAAGGACTAGAAATTGATATATAAGAGTACTGATGAAAAAAAATAAAATAAAATCAAAATAATAAACATCCATACACAATGATACATGTATCTCCTAACAATTCCATTGTTATTATTTCTTTGGCTTTTAAGTTCACTGTTGTTACTTTTACGTCAACAGTAAAAAAAAAACTTTTAAATGTGACATTTTAGATACTGCCATGTCTAAAGGCCATGATAGACAGATAATGTTATAAATGACCTCTGTTCCTCACATGTCAGTATGCTGTCCATAGATGACTTTCATTTCCAGATGAGATCACTGCCAGCACTGCCACATTACTCTGTATCCCCTTTAATTTGTTATTAGCAACACTAAATTGACACACTGACACTAAATGATACATAGACATAGTTTTCTTGATTCTATTAAACAAGATGTTTTTTGTTTACTTCAGAGATCCAGAAGAGCCCAGCACACACATAAAGTGCACATACACAATATAAAACACACATGCAATTTCACCTCGGCGCCAACGTCATATCCTTCAAGCTGCAGTCTAACAGTTACGTCATAATGTGCTACTTGTAATAGGTTAGTGAGGCTGCCATCATCCATTAACTTTCTCACTCTAAATCCACCTGACTTAAGTGAATATTTTGTTTACAATGCAATGAGGTGCATCTTTTACCAGTGCAGGTGAGGATGAGGATCTTCACCAACAATTAAATGCTTTGCCATTTCTTTAAATCAGAAATAATGGAAATAGTCAAGTTTAAGGGGAGGGGTGATGTTAATCAGGTCTTGAAAATGGTTTGCCACGGGCATCTGAGGGCATTCTGTCTATGGCTGAGAATCCGGGGTTAATCGCTTTTAAAGAAGTAATTAGGTGTTAAGAGGTATGCTTGTCTGTTTAAATTAGCCTCTGAGCCAGATTACGGTCTGTGACTTCTGCTAACCTCCCCCAACAGGATTCAGTGCTCTCAAAAAGGCCAGTTTAATGATCTAAACAAAAACATACACACTAACCTTATCAAATGAATGACTTTATAGATGAAATGGTGTTAAATACTAAGTTAAAGAAGATGAAAATATACTAGTAAATATTGGACAGCATATGCCTGTCCAGAAAAATTCAACTAAAAAGACACATAATAATCACATCCATAATGAAACTGTCTATTTCTAAGGACGCAGATAACGGCAAATTCTTTCAAAGCACAACACTGTGTACATTGATCAGCATAAAGATATTTTCACCTCCGGGATGTAGGAAAATCTTTCATCCAGACACATGTAGACAGACAGTTACATACTGTACGTTATTGCATTTCTTTATAAAAAAAAAGATGCCTTATTGCTATATAAATGGACACCCCTCAATTAAGACAGTAATAAGACAAATACAAAAATGTTTTTTCAACTAACCACATGCCTCTCACACTTGCCTCTTAATTGCAGTTTGTCAATACCGTCTGAAATTTATAAGAAATATACAAATTTACTGTTGACACAAAACATTCATGTAGAGTTTTTCCTTGCAATCGAACAATTCTATTGCCAAAGTTGAGTTAAACCACATTAACGGCGCCTCAGTGATTTGAAGCTAAAATGGGTTCAAACAAATGTAATTACATGTTTTAAAGTGAATTTTTAAAACTCACAAGAAGTTCATTCTCAGTTTAAGCTCCTTTGGTGTCACGTACTTTTTCCACTGGTACATGAAACAGAGGGAAAAGCTGTAGTAAAACACAGAAAACAAAATGTCATGGGAGCAGCTCAACAAGGTGTCCACTCTGCCTCATCAGATCACATGTGCTGCCAGGTTTTATCCATTGACTGAATGTGCTCTTTGGCCTTCATCCTGAGCGCGGCGATGCTGGAGCTCCTGTCGTCCTCCATCGGGATTTTATCATTGAACGTAGGTGGGCACTGGTACGGAGGAGGGCCCATCGGCTGCATACCTTGGACCATGCTAGGTGGGGTGTTGAGGAAGCTGTGGCTTGGGTAGGCTGGCTGCAGGCCCTGTGATGATCCCATGAACCCTGGTATGGTGTGCATGGGTGAGGCACTGGAGATGGGCGAGGCCAGCCAAGGATCCAGGGGCATGGGGTTGGCCACTGGCCCAACGCTGGGAGGCATCTGGGGACGATTGAAAGATAGCATAGCAGAATCATGGAGCTTCATGGTGCTTGTGTCCATCTTTTCTTGACGTCTCCACTTGGCCCTCCGGTTCTGGAACCAGACCTGAGGAAAGAGAAGATGAGATGAGATAAACCAGTTTAGTGAGGCACTGATACTACACGTGGGTGTTGCATAAGTTGGAAACTTGACATTCCCAATAATTTATATTTAATAAGAAGCTGTAGGACTTAATGAAAGAAAAAGATGTTCCTTTTGTCATTCCGAGTTTCTATATAGTAACACAGATTTGAAGATCATAACAGTGGTACTTTAACTGTTGGTGCTAGGTGCAAAAGTGAAAAAGGGATAGACATAATGGGTGATTTAATCAGACTTTTTGACCAAATTTTGTCTAAAGCAATAATTTAAAATGAATGGTCATCCATCCATTTTCTGCCGCTATTCGTGCGCAGGGTCTGGAGCCTATCCCGCCAATGGATGAAGGCAGTTACGGTACACCCTGGACAGTTCATCATAGGTCTGACATATAGAGACAAATGACCAATCACACCTACAGGCAATTTAAAATAACCATTTTTGCAAAATTTTGCATGTTTTTGGACTATGGCAGGAACTTGGAATACCTGGAGAGAACCAATGTTGACACAGGGAAAACATGCAAATGCCACACAGAAATGCCTTGTCCCAAGGGCGACAGCGCTAACCACTGCACCATTGTGCTGCCGACGAATGGTCATATAAAGTTTACAACTGTACCATTAGGAAATGAAAGTCCTACCTGAACTCGGACTTCAGGCAAATTAACCTTCATTGCCAGCTCCTCACGGCTATAGACATCTGGGTAGTGGGACTTCTCAAAGGCGCGCTCCAGCTCATGAAGCTGGTAGGTGGTGAAGGTGGTACGGTTTCGTCTGTGTTTCTTTTTAGTGTGCTCTTCGTCTTTGTTGGTCTCTGGAGACCCCTCGGCAACGTCTAGTTCACTCTGCAGGTTGTTCATTTCGTCATCACATTTTTCGTCAGAGAAAAGGTCAGATTCTAAAATGAAGGATATGAAACATGCTAAAATGTTTGATTATTTAACAAGCACAGCATCTGCACGCTCCAAAACAATGGTGGAGGTATGCATTGCGGTAGTTTTTTTGTGATACGCTAATTCAAGACGAGAACAGGAATGAAAAAAAATGTATATCGTACATTCCAAATGCATGCATTATACCTGATCTGAATATAAATGATCTTTTGATCTTTTGAATTTAATGCCAAAAAGAAATTACCAGAGGACTTCGTAACTGATGTGTGACTGATGATCATTTCAAAAAAATTTAAACAAGCAGTTTGAAAAAGTGAATTTTTAACTCCTGGTGAGAAAATAGGTTAATGACTAATACTCTCTGTAAGGTTTATGGCACGTCCACACACCAGGGGTTTGAAAAGTCCAACTGACATCATGTAGTTCTCAGAATTCTTCCCTTGTGGTAATCCCTTAGAAACAGATGCTACTACTTAAATCTGCAAGTACCCACCTCCTCTAATAACAAGGACTTAAGTCTGTACAAGACAAGTAAGCAGTCATAGTCTAGATTAAATGGATGTACAGTAGAGCAAGTGAGCCATTTATACATTTGAATGCACCAAAGCTTGTTGATTATATCAAATTGTTTAAGGCGGTATGGTAAGCAGATGACTAGTTTGAAATTATAATGCCAAATAGCCACGGCTATGTGTTCAGGGTAGTTTAAGATTCTTGGAGGGTACACTATGAGCGGTAGATCAGCAAAAGTTTGTTGTAGAGCTGTAAAGGTTTCCACAGTGGAACCATCCCATCAAACTGTGCTATCCTCAATCAGGTGATTATGGTAATTCATTTTTTTCATCAATAAAGTTTAATGGTTGGCGTAACCATAAAAGTCATATAAGTCATATGAATTTCTTGAAGAGCTTGCTTTTGGTGTATGAAGCAGCTAATTTTTATTCTGTCGTCGACAATATAGTCAACTGAGTGGTTTTTGTTGTTGTCTTTGTTGTTGCTTTTTTTTTTTTTACAATGCAACAAAACAGTGAAAACCTTTCACAACAGAAAAAATATCAGAAAGTATTAGAGCACAGTATAATTTCTGTCCAGTATATTCTATTTACAGTTATCTAATTCCAGTCATACTCCTATATTGGTCTGCACTATTCTGATATTCTAAGTATTCCTACTGTGCAATACTGTTCACACAGGTTCTATGAAAATACCATTCATATTTTCAGTTTATGTGGGAACAGCAGCAGCATTGCAGGATATACTCAGAGACTCATGCTTTTTTCTGTTCTACCAAAAAAACAAAAAAAAACAAAAAAAAACAACTTGAAAATCCAAAGAAAACATTCAATGCTTTACAGGGACATTATCTAAAATATAAAATGACACAAGCACTTAAGTGGCCACCAATACCACCAGCATCAAAATAACAAAGATGGAAAACAGAGAATTATTGTGTCTTTTGGTTCTGAAAATAAGTAGTGTTTGCGTATAGACAGCATGCCTATTTAACACTTTATTTTGACAGGAGGCAGCATTCATGGAAGGATACAAAGAGAGAACGTAAGTTAGAGTTTCTTATGGATATATTTTCCATAACGCTGCAGCACTCCAGCTTTTCTCTCCAGCTTTTTGCAAGGTCTGTTGAGTAGTAATTCTTAAATGACCAAAACTTGTTGACCTTGTCTGTAAATTGATAAAACCAGGTGAGCCGGTTCTGAACATTTGAAGGGTCTTATTTATGACAGCATTAGCAATTTTTTAGCAAGTGCAAGCAGTTTTAAAACTACCAGTACATGCATGGAAGGTGAAGAATGATTGAAAACCCCTCCATTATGAAGTTGATCTGACTTGCTGCAGGGATAACAGGTTGCAACAGACACATATCCAACCTAGATCCACCAGTGGATTCACACTCATATCGACCTGCTATGTATAGTATTGTAAGTATTGTGCTAGTTCCAAGAAGATTTCTACAATACTTTATTAAAATCCAAAAGTTACTGAAGATAATAAACAAACCAATCAATCAACATTGCAATTAGGGTACAGGTGTACAGCATAATAAATGATTACATTATTCTCGGCTGTCTTCCAATTTGATGTGCCTTTAAATTACAGCAGCATGAATATTGTCATGGGGCTGGAATGCAACATTTATTTGTGTTATTAATAACCAAAAAAGACCTGTAACTCGGGTGTGTTTGTAACCTGTAATCTGATGTACAGGACATTTAAGATGAATATTAAATAAATAAATATTTGAAACACTAGTTGTGAAGTACTTGCAATAGTAAAAAATCCGGCTTTATTTTAATAATTTTACTTAATTTGAGTTACACATAGATTAAATCAATTTTCAATCATCAATTTTAAAACTGAAGACAGAATATATAAGCAATATGCCAGTATGCACATGCAGAAATAGCAGCATTTTGTTGTTATACTGCAAATGTGACAGTCCAGTTGGCTATCAGGCTTTTGAGAAATTACTATTACATTTTGTTTTTCAAAAGAAAGCACCCACATGTAAATGCAGTTAAAGGTATTCCTAAACTCCCCGTGTTCCATTCATTTAAATCTCCCACCGATTCATTACTAGCTTGAGTACAACTTACATGCATGCTTCATGCAGGATAACTTCTCTATGGAAGATCCAATACGCTGTGTGGAACTGTGCAGGAGTTTTTCATTTCAAACCAGAAATATCAGACTGCCAGATTTAGCACAGCTATAATTCAGACTTTTCACAAAGGTAAAGGTGAGGGTTTTTGAAAATGCTCACCATGGTAGGAAGATTTTTGAGAACTGTCAACCAGTTCTGGAAGGTGCCCATAGGTGTCTGACGGGATCTGTTTCTCCGGGTTTGGCGGGTTTTCTATTGTTTTTGTTTTTTGGCTGTCATCACATCCGACCGAATGGAGTAACGGGTCTTGGTCTTTAGTGAATCCCAGTATGACATCAATACTGTGCACTCGCCCTCCACTGCTCGATCCAGCAGCTTTCGCCATGTCATAATTGTCCAGACAACTATCCTCCACTATTCCCATATTATCCATTGACAAATGCATCCGAGCCTTTGGAGAAACCTTGTCTTCTTTGTAAAATGAAACAAAATGTTACCAAGTGAGACAAGACAGAGCAGTTGCACGGAGCTGTTGTTCTGCTTCACGTGCAACAGAGCAGATTTACTGTATGTGATGTTTGAAGTCCTTCAAGGATGGTTTTGGTGGGGCTGACTGTGTTGTTGACCCAAAAGTAGAGCAAACTTACATATTTGTCTGCAGAGGAATGGAAAAAAAGACATAAAAATACATTAAACCCATGATCTTTTATCTAATAAGCTATTTAATGGCTTTTTATATTAAATAGTTGTAATGGAAGTAAGATATGGCAGTGTTAAACAGAGTAGAAACAGAAAAAGTCTATCAGCAATTAATATTCTTTGCTTATTTTGATCGCCACATGTTTAATTTATAGTCTATAGAAAAAGTTATTTAGGTCAGACTCTCATCAGCACTCGCCTATGCATTTGAATACATTGGTTTGCAGGATTTTTGTTTTTAAATGTGCCCTAAAACATATGCTAATGTAATTCTGGACCATATTTATTTGTTTGAATACAAGTAATGTAAGAAACTCGTACATCAACAAGATTACCTAGTTTAGTGACATCACGGTGAACAGGTACATGACGCTCTTACCTTACATTCGGCTCCTACCACACACCACGCGCATGCTGTCTCTGAAGTCCATAAGAAAACGAATGACACTAACAATAACTACTAGGCACTTGTTACTCCCAGTTAAGTCCTTGAAATCCCCTGCACACAAGTGAGCAAAGGAGACCAGCACAGCAAGCACACGTAATGTCCTTCTCTCTTCTTAACCACACGAAACACCAAAGCCTGTGGGGGAATGCTAGTAAAACTAAAGGGCCTAAGAGGTTTATTAATTGGAATACTTCCCCTTTAAGAATGACTGACAGTTGTTTTCTGGTCAAGTAATTGCTCCAAATGTGTCCTGCATTCAGACCACAGAGGGAGGTCATTGCTAATGAAGCCTCAACAAAACTTTCTTTCAAAAAATCTATTGTCTGAAAGATAATGGCTCCTACTTAGAGTTTTCACTAATCCCTTCATTATAGGCAATATAAAGGAGAAAAGACACTGAGATGGACTTTTAACGTGAATGGCTACACACTGTAATGACTTATTTTCAATAAATGTTTTTGGAGCTGATCTTAATAACAAAGTAAATCCGATAAAGAATTAAATCACTTGTTCAGGTGATTCAACTGTGGTGGGGAAAAGCAATGTGCTAAATGCTAAATGACGTAAATGTTTTCAAAAAACCTTTTTTAACACTATTTAAGAAATGTTCTGTAATGATGCAAAATTAAATAGCACACAAATAGGTGCACAA
>KV751378.1:524284-534372 GCA_001698575.1 Mola mola | reverse complement strand
TGAGCCTTTGAGTTTCTCTTTTGCCAGCTGGCAAAACCAAAGCTGTGGCAACTACAGTAGGTGTTGAACAGATCAATCCCATCTTTACAGATACTGAAAGCTTCATTGGAGATTTCCCTGTGACCTCATTCCTCCGTTTTTCTTTGCAGGCCAAACAAATCCAACAACCGTGGACCCATTTTTTTTCACTTTCCAGCAGTAGGTTGTTGATTGATTTTGTGTCCTATACATCAACCAAGCCAGAACAAGAAAGTAGTGTCTTTTCTGTTATGTTACGTTTTTGCCTCTTTCTGGGTGGCAGGTATATTTTTGATTGTATTAGGATTATACCTTTACATAGAATCAACACTTACAACTTACAACAAACTAAACACTTACAACAAAGCTTGTTTTGGAAAATGAGCCAAAAAACTTAGATATACTAAACAGTACTGACATTATTTTCCATATACTTGGAGCCAGTAAAAGTTTTTCACAATGCTTTTTGGAATAGCAGGATATAACAGACTGATTTATATTGTTGTTGTTGTTGTTGGTTAACATGTATTGAAGACTGTAGCAAGGTAGTAATCCTTGGACACACTTAAGAGTCAGTGATGATGCACAGAATCTTAGCACCTGCCGGCAAAATTGGCAGTCGCCTAAGCAGCTGAGGATTCTTAAAACGCTAACATGTTTAAAGCCACATGGCAACACTGGGCTCCAGTGGCTCCAACGGCTGTGGATTGACTTACAACTTTTCTTGGATGCCAAGGCTGTTTTCTTAGAATGCAGAGACAACAAAGCCCATTACTTTTGCATTTGAGCTTTAGCTTTTCTATTAGACGAGTGAAATAAAGACCCTGATGAAGGCTCGGTTGAGCTGAAACGCATTGGTTGCCTGTTTTATTTGCTCTGACCATGTTACAACAAAGGCTTTTTACTGATTCTATCGGACAGCGTGCCTTGGACTCCTTTCAAGAGTGGTGTTTGTCACAATCATAAGAGGTTTTTGAGAGAGAGAGAGAGAGAGAGAGTGACCTGGCCAGCGCTCCTCTGTCGGCTTATTTCAGAATGAAATAAAGAACTTAAAGATGTCTCTGCACAGGGATTACTGTAGAGTCGCCGCCATATGGTGACTATAAAGAAAGTCCCTCCTGTGAGGTCTTTTAACGGTCTTCGCCCCTCTTTGCACTATATTTTATTACCGTACTGATACTGTATTGTGTCTTATTTTTGTTAAAATATTCTTCTAGCAAGGTATGCTTTTGAAAAGAAGGAAGCCAAATCTATTCATTTATTTCTTTGTTTATTTATTTCATTACTTTTATTTTGTTATTAATGTTTATTGTAAAACTTGTTAACTTTGTGTGTGCATGACAAAACTACTGTAGTACTCCTTGAAAGCGCAGGATGCACTTGGTAAACTTTTTCAGAGATCATAGCCGTAATAACATCAATGATGTTTTTCGGCGTAATGTGGCATATACACGGTGCCTTAAAATGACACACCTGCATGTATTCTATTACAGGTATTTTACTTATTTTAAATGAAGAGGTCTGTTGTCATGTTTATATTTGGACATTGGACACCGCTGAACACGTTCTTCAATTTGCTTCTCATGACCTTTACTGTTTGACCCTCTTTAATGGCTAATATTCATATTAGAGTTCCAAGAAGTACATAATACCATCCTGGTCGTAGGCAAGGGAAATTGATAATCATTTTATCACATTATTATATTAAAGCTGTCCCTCTTTGCTTGTTTCCCCATTATCCTAATTGAGTACAAAGTGGTTAAGAGGGTGCAGCATAGCTATCAAGCGCCTTAGTTTTATCAGATGACAATTTAAGCCTCTGAGATCCGATTAGGAAGAAAGCGGCTAATGTTCAAAGGCGCTGTGTCAGCTTACAGGGGGAAAGGGGGATGGTTAGCAGCAGGGGGATGACAGGGAGATAATGAAAAGGGAGGGTAAAATGCTGAAACACTGGTCATGTGATCAGCCAGAGCTGAAATATTAAGGAAAATGAGTCTCTGTCACATCTCGCGCATGCTGCTCCATGATTCTTTCTGTGATCTACTTAGTTACAGGAGCTTCATCAGGCCTCCACAACAGCGACAGCCATGGCTGAAGGCACTATGTTTTCTGACTGCCCATCCACTCATTCATCTTTCCATCTATACATCTCATTCTATTAGTCAGAAGTCAAGGGACAAGGACACTGTGACTTCATGATCATCTCATTCCCATATGAACATAATATCTCAGGAACACATATAGGGTATTTTCTCCAAAGTGGCACAAATCCAAGAATGACCCGATTAGACTGTGGAGTCAATGGTCAAGGTGGCCTATTAAGCACATTTTTAGTCACAACTCGCATGTTGATTATGAAAAAAAATTTCCCACAAACGTATAACAGATAAAATGATGAAAGGGGAGATTGTGGGTTTATTTTGCATTTAGTTTGATACTGAATTGGTAAAGCTAATTGTGTCTACCTGACCCTCAGACTGTGCTGATGGTATAGATCGTCTCTGCTGCCAATTGGAAGATGTGTGTGAGGCATTCACGGTTTCCAATTTGTATCTATTTTGCAGCAGCATCCATATTTGAAGCTTTGTAGTCAACCACAAGCTCTTATTGTGTTACTATAAAGTTACCTGTGATAATCATTGCACAATCAGACCTCACTGTCCATCAGCATGATGAATTTGGACAGGATGTATATTGGTACAACCACTACACAGTAATTCTGGTTTACACTTTTAATTAAAAAAAAAAAAGTCCTATAATGTGTTCTATGGCATCAAGTAGGTTGTACTGTCCTGTTGTCAAATTCCATTATAGATACTTGTATTGCATTATAGATTTTTCCTACTACTATGCTACCTTAAAGCCTATTTATTTATTATTTCAAATGGCACAGATAACCGTTTTAGCTAAGAGGAAAACAAACCTCACTTTACCTTGTAATCTTTCTGTCTGGCATAATCGTCAAACCATCCCTCCACTCATCCAGATTAGGACCTTCCTTTAACAAGGTTTAATACTTGTCTCCTGAGGTGTAACAACTTTGAGCTTTGCTTTACATACTGTAGCTGATGAGTGAATGTCACAAAAAAAGAAAACTTAGGTTGTAACAGGTTTGGTGTTCCTGAGAACACCTCAACTGTGTATTTCCAGATTGTGGAATTGATAATGAATCACGGTTCTCCTCTTCTTCATCATCGTCATCTGGTCCATATTTTTTTTTATTGACGTACACTGGCAAGCCAATACCATGACCACCCCCTGATACAATATGATATATGTCATGCATCCCTTACAAAAATAGTAATAAGACGAGCTATCTTACAGATGTTTTCCACACTTTCACACCGAAATAGTAACAGTAGTGATGACTCTGTTCCAGGGAAATGTCTCTGTCAGCCATGATCTGAGCCAGAACTCACATAGTAAAATGAGTTACATCCATGGTGAATGTTGAAAATCACACCTGTGCTTATCCTGCTCTCATATATCAACATGTCTGCCATTAAAATCCCTCTCACAAATATAAGATTATGATAAAATAATGAAAGAACTGCGGGCATTTCGCAGAAAGTTGCTCTTTTGTACAATGGTCCAACTGGTAGTAATGGAGATCAACAACTTAATATATAGTAGATAATGACTACATCACAAGATCCTTAAATCCTGAAGTTGGTATGTATGACTCACTGACAGAATTGTCCTCACATCTTTTTGTTAGCAGTCTCTGTTGCATTCTTGTTGAATTCTGCGCAGCCTACATATTGTACGAGGCTCTCAGGTGCAGAGATGACAAAAGCCAATTCTGACGCACGGTCACACAGACATTTGATTGATATTTGTTTCGTATTGTGTAGATTGTACGAACATTGTTGTGCATTGGAATTTGTCTCTTATTCCTGTGTCCAAGAGTGCTAAGCACAAACAATGCTGTCATAGCATAAGGACAGCGTATTAAAAGGTTAGAGGTTAGAAAAAAGAAGCAGGTTGGCTTTGAGAAAAGATAAAGGTGGATCAGTGTTTTTCATCAGTAGCGTTACCACATTAAAGTACTATTGTTAGCAAGAGTTAACAACTGACAGGCAGTGCCTGATGAGGATCTATGAGATCATTCCATGACACATTATGCTATCAAACAATCAACCACTCACCCTGCGCTACTGTGATGTCATAATGAAAGCTGTCCTCAACTCGATCCTAATTTTATTCAAAAAGAAATTTAAGGTGGAGTTTTACAGCTTGGTATAGGTGATTAAGTTATCGTAGTATAGTATAGGCCTGAATGGGCAGGTGGGGGTGCTATAGCTGTAGAGAAAAATGAAAGAACTTAACACAACTTAACATGTCCAAAAGCCAGCAAACCATCTATTCGAAACATTGTACACCACATTAAACGTTTGAATTAAATTGAATTTAACATCTAAATTGAACATTGCTGGTGTTTGTAACAAACACAGCTTCATATGTGTGTTTTTAGGTCAGTGTTCCACACTAGTATGTTATGGTGACTTTAAATTGTGGTGATTAGTCTAGTTTAGCTTTGGGTTCCATACTCCCATTGCTTTGCATGTCTTCAGGCTAAGACGGTAAATCATTCACTTCATTTCATAGTATCCTGGCCTGGCCTGGCCTGGTTGACCTATCAGCCCACTGTTGCAGATACCTGCAGTACAGTAGGACATTCTCCATATTGGTACTAAATATGACCTTTTCCTATTAAGGGGTGGTCTGCTCAGGCCCTGACCCTCTATTAATAAGATTAACTGCACCAAGAGCTGCAGCTTGGCACTGATTCGCGGTTACTTGACATCTTGGCCAGGGCTGCACTTCATCTTATTTTCTTATTCTGCTTTTTTGTGCATTGCGAAATATAAACTTCACTAATAATGGAACATCTGTAGTTAAAGTTTTTGATTTATGGTCAGTGTGGTTTTACTGAAAATGTGACAGCCACAGACCTACATACTGTCTTGAACTGCACATCCTGTACCATATATAAACAGAATTGTAACCTGTACCTTCTAAGCTCTAGAATCAAAATTTAAAAGGTGACTTTAAAATTTTTGAATGTTAATGTTGAATGTAAATGTTGAATACTCGAAGAATATAGCTTGAATGATCTTCAAATGAATTAAGCTGTCTCACTTTTCATTCTAGGTTTAAGAAACAATCGAACTGCCACACTTTCGATCGGGCAATTAGCCCTTAACTTCGTCACAATCAGTGTTACTCGAGATTGTAAGGTGATTAAATAATTATTGTTTTAAAGCACACTGGTTCAGAGACATGTTTAATAGTGGCTTCCTGCAACTGAACCCTGACAACTTATTACACACAGAGCCTAATCTGCTTCTCTGGCTAATTTGAGCCGCAAGGAAATAAACCCCCACCTAAAGCTACCTTATAAGCCTTGCTCACATCCGTTGATGTCACACATGCATCACACGCAGTCCCACCAGGTAAAAACAAGTGTAATTGATACGCTTAATTAAGGAACCGTTCCACTTCCCCAATATGCCAACAAGCACATGAGCATTACATGACTCCGAATGGAACAGAACCTTAGTTAGTATCACTGTGAAGAGCTGTGTTTATCTGCTATTTCTTCCCACTTAGCCCTTGTGACAAAGGTGTATTGTTTTAGAGTGCATGTCCTGAGCATGAAGAGTCACACTCACACCTGGACAATGTTAATGCAGTCCTCTTCCTACTTCCTGCTTGGTCTGCTGTAGTCACTCACACTCACACTCAAAATTTTGACGGAAAGAGTTGTTTTTCTTTTCGGCCTTGACTCGCGTCAGCTGATGATATGTTCTTGGGTACGCAAACACAAGTGTGTGTGTGTGTGGAGGCTTGGCAAAGTGAACAGGTTAAAGTAGTGTTTGTGTAAATACTAAAATATGATGATTAATCAGTATCTTCCTTCAAATGATAATATACCCTGAACCAGACCATTTTATTGATTTGATGACTCTAGAAATTTAAAATCAGAGTCTAGGATAAAATCAACATTTCTTGACTCTCATTAATCTTAATAATGATTTTAAAAGGCATGTTTAAGAAGGTACTTAGAAGAATAAGAAATGACTGATTTGGCTGATTAGATTTCCATGGGCAGGTCATTCCAGGGACTCGGGGCCATGACCGCAGAGGCTCTGACCTCTTTGGTTCTCAGTTGGGCTAGAGAGGACAAGACCAAAATAGGCTAAAACAGGTTACGGTCACGTCTCTTTGTTCTGTTTAAAATCCTGGCAGCTGAATTCTGTGCAGGCTGGAGTCGATAAAGAGATTTATATTTCAGGTAAGTAAAGAGACTGCAGTAATCCAGGCAAGATGCGATAAAAGAATGTTAAATGTTCTCTGTGTCTTTACAAATGTATGATTATGCCAGTCTTATCTCTCTTAAACTTGCTTCATTAAAGTAAAGGTTTAGATGATATAAACAGGTAAAGCCAATATATTATTTCAGACCTGTTCTGCCAAGTTGCTCATCTACAGTGGGCTTATATAAAAAATTTTCAGAGATGGAATAACAGTGCCAACATGAAAAGAGGTTGTAATTCATGATTTACATACTAGTAATTAGACATATATATTTTTTTTATATTTTCTTATGTGTTCATCTAGTAAATTTCAGCAAAAAGGGAAACTGTAAAACTTTGGAATACATATGCATTGGAAAAATCATAAAAGCTCTATTCAGAAAATGCAGATTTTATATTCACACTGAAAATGTTACTAAACACACTCTAGAAAGCTTATTAGTTTTACTGAATGGACGTTTCCTTTATCTCCTCTCTGTAGACGCAAGATTGGATATCTGTAGACCCCAACCCTTTGGTGACCTACAACCTCTGAACCTAACAGAGGCCTAACAAGGCTCTGAATGTTCAGCTTGTGGGACTTAAGATCACACAATTACCGACAACAGGGCGACTATAGTCAAAGAAACAATTTGCATTTGTTCATATTTGACAGTATGGCGCCCTTGCCTACTCAGTAAACCCAAAGCAGGGAGAGCCCACCTCCTGCCTTTCCATTTCATTATTAGGTCAATAATAGTCTTCCACAGCACAGTATTAGCTTTAGGATGATCAAGGTTGGTTGGCGTTAGTAGTAAATAGCATTTAAACACATCGCTTGCTCTTAGATCAATGACCTGTCCGATTTGGACTCAGTCGAGGTTTCAGAACTACTGGAAATCCGAACATATCATACAAGTAATATATTCTGAGGCCATGCAGCTTCAAGCCTGATTGGATCTAATGTTATAGCTTTTCAGAGGAGAAATGCTTTTGTTTTACTTATGATGGCTGCGGTTGCGTTAGGTGAGTGACAAACTGTACTCCATTCTCTCAGAAAAGTGCCTTTAATTATATGAATAATATAACAAACTATTGGGAAGATGAATTAAAAGATAGAAGATAGATTGCGACCTCTGTTTACTGTCTGCTTTTAATGAATTATTTCAAATACTTAGTTTAAAGTTATCAAAAATTTCAACCTGTAAAAATGTTTTTCATGCATAATATTTTGTCTACTGAGAAATGAATTAAAGATATGTGTAAATAGGTAAAAATATTTCGATATGGTGCAGCTTGTGCATCATGACAATAAACAAAGAAAAATAAAGAACTTAAACATCTACCATTTCTATCTTAATATCATAAGGCAAAACTAACAGAAACTCACTGCAAGCTGCTGTGACATATTGAAATATAAATTAATATGAGTTAAACAAACTGTCTTCTTTTCCAGACTTCGGAGATCAAGTTAGAAATCTTAAACCCATCAACATTAAACCAACATTTCAGCTTTTGTTCATCTGCACACCAAAATATATCAGAGTGTGGTTGAGCAAATTCATGGAACAATATCTCTTATAAATAATCGTATTTAGTACGAAAAACAAAACTTTCCATTGTATACAAGAGTTCACAAAGGCTGTTTTCCTTATATTTTTGGCCAACCTAACGGCCAAAGGACCACATCTCAACTTCGCAATTGAAGATCTTAGAATTGCCACCTGACCAAATGACAATGTTAATTACACTGATTAGATATTGAAATGACTTGTTGATTTATGTTGAATTTTTTTTTTTTTGAGGGATCCTGCAGATAGTGATGCTGCCTCTTATCGTTTCCAGTCTGATCACAGGTGAGATCCACGCTTCAACTTGGTAAAAGTTCATTTCAGGTATCCGTTTCATTGAAAAAAAGAAATGGTTTGTTCAGTCTAATCCCCACTGATATTGAGCCGGACAGTATATACTGTAAATACACCTTAGACACACACTGTTAATAGTCTTCAGTGCTTCAGCTGAAGGCATCTGGACTTCTTTTTGGTTAAGAAGTCCAGATGACCGACTCTAACATAACATATGCTGAGTTTACATAGACAATTATTATTGCGAATTATCATGTTTATTTCTCTTTTTAGGAATATCATCTGTGGATAGGAAGGCTAATGGGAAAATTGGGCTAAGGGCTCTCACCTTTTACATTGCCACTTATTGCTGCATTTACTGGCATTACTCAGGCTGCTCTTAGCCAACCTGGAAACTCTTCCAGGATTGTTTCAGTGACCTCTAGTGGTGATGCAGGGGCTGTGCAGACAGTGGAATCCTTCCTGTCTCAGGTATTGCATGTATCTTGTTTTCTCCAGGCAGGCCAATTTGGCAGTTCTTCTTATCTAGTTTAAGACAGTTTATGCCAGCCATCAGCAAATACAAGTAACTTCTTTCTTTCTTTTTTTCCGTTTCCGGGCCTGTGTTGTCTCCATTCTTACATTATTGTCTCTACTGTTAATCACCTACTCTTTTTTACATTCCTGTGACCCCTATAGATGATAGAGTACCACTCCAAGGCAGCTCAGAACGAAAAAAAATGTTTGGGGCTGTTGGTCCTTTGTATTGCCTTTGGTCTTATTCTGGGCACAATAGAGACTGAGAGGAATCCTCTGAGAGATTTCTTTGACTGCCTGATTAAAGCCATTATGTGCCTAGTCAGCTAGTCAGTCATCTGGTGAGGACAGAAGGCCGTGTTGAACATGAACTCACTGTGTATTGTCTTGTTAGCTTGAGACCTAATTTTTAGCAACTGTCAGTTGTATCGTGATATTCGTCCAGTGTCCCGGGCCTGGCCTAGCATGGGTCATCTCAAGTTACATGCTTAATAGCTGTTAATGATAGTGCAAGTTTTTGGCACGTAACAAACAGCTGGCCAGGTGAGTGTTCAGTGTTTGAGTTTGATTGCCTCTGCAGTATATTATGTGCTCTAATCATGCTAGCTCTGAAATCCTGTGAGAACATAGTCAATTTGACTCCCTCGCTGCTTCTCGTCTGCTGTGAATCATCTTTACATCACAGGTATTCTCCAGTGGGAACCCTCTTCCTGCTGGCAGGACAGGTTGTGAAGATGACCAGACCCTCCAGACCCTGGAGAGATAGGGTATGAGGTCGCTATGTATGTGCTCACTGTGATCACCGGCTTGCTAATCCACAGCTTTATCACCCTGCCCCTCATCTATTTTGTGGTAACACAGAAGAATCCCTTTAGGTATATTTGTGGTATAGTCAAAGTCCTCACCACTGTCTTCTGGACCTCATCAAGGTGAGCCATGATAGTAAATAAAACCCACTGCAGACACATAAACAATGGTGGAAGGTTCTTTTTCAGTCTGTATGGGTTTCTTCACTGTTCTGCGACCCTACCTGTTGCCCTGCGGTGCATGGAGCAAAATCACAACATGGACAAACAAGTGACATGCTTCATGCTCCCCACTGGGGCCACGATGAACATTCATTGCCAAGGTTAATAATATGGAGTTTAACCCGGGTCAAGTCATTGTCTTCAAATATGCTCGAAAGACACTGAGCCTTACATCTTGCATTTCAGTAGGTTTTGAAAATTCCTGACTTGAGAACCTCCATCTGGTGATCATACTTTCCTGTCAAACCATGAAACGTTCAGCATGTAGGATTTAGGGGCTTAAATCGATGTGGCTGCAGATTGCAGCCACCACCGTCATCTCTTCCTCCCTTCTTTATTTAATCAGGGAAGGCTCTCTCAGA
>KV751378.1:476264-503097 GCA_001698575.1 Mola mola | reverse complement strand
AATGAGAATATTTATATATGTTTTTCTCTGCAACACAACATCTATAAATGACCCTTTTGACATATAAAGTAATAAGACCACTTACTGCAACCCTGGAGTCTGTATTTCCGCCCAGCAGCTGATGAAGTATCTACCTTAGCTGCCATTAATGTTGTATAAGCTTGAAATGAGAATATTTATATATGTTTTTCTCTGCAACACAACATCTATAAATGACCCTTTTGACATATAAAGTAATAAGACCACTTACTGCAACCCTGGAGTCTGTATTTCCGCCCAGCAGCTGATGAAGTATCTACCTTAGCTGCCATTAATGTTGTATAAGCTTTTTAAAGTCTCTCCTCTGTCTGATCATGTAGACTGTTTTATGTAATAACACCAACCAGTTCTAGCCCAGAACGTGACAGAGACCCAGGGGAGTGTTGGGGGAGGCTTGGGGTCTTGTGATGCGTTTCTGGAAGTCTTTACATGCCAACAGTTGGCCTGGAGCTGAGTGTTAGCTGGCCTGACAGTTTATATTTAGGCTAAATGTCTTGGGAATATATTTAATGACCACACAGCCAATTATTGACCTATACAACCTCTCCATGGACCTCATCTGACTAGAAATGTGGGGGTCGGGTACCACTGAGCGGGTAAGATGAGAATCTGGTGGGGTGGCATGCTCTCCTATGTCACCGGCCGCCATGGCAACCTTAGAAGTGCAGGCTGGGGCATCCATATTTGGGTGGAGGGACAGGAGATGAGTGACTGCCATATGGTTTACAGCCCCCCCACCCCTTTACGAGCGTGTGAGGACCCCCAAGGCATGTGAACACTTGTGACCATGCCACTGAATGAATGACAGTAATATTTATGGCTGCCTCCTTGTAACTCAACATACAGTACGTGAACTGGATTCATTTTTGGAAACACTCAATTTTATCATTAATACACAGTACATTAACACGTTTACATTTATCATAGTATTTGTTAGCAATTATGATTCATTCGACCAATCACTTACTCAGTTAAGGTGCTTACAATAACATTAGTTATCACCATTACATACTACATTGTAAGATATCTATCAAAATATATACTTATTATTTTTAATAAGCATGAAAAACTTTATCAATTTTTAATTGTTGTTGTTTCCTTTTAATTAGTGTTAAGATTCATCCATGTATTCATTCATTTATTTGTTTTGTCTGTTGTTTTGTCTGGCATGCTAACAAATAAATCACACTCTTAATGTAAGTAGAGTGTGTTTATTTTATCAAACATATATTTCATTGTCTACACAGTACAAGAAATAGAGTTTCAAAAGATAGTATCCATATTACCTTCAAATACTTTTAAAAGTGAGTTGAGGTAAGTCTGAAGGTCACTCAGACACTAACTTTTTAAGTTAGAAAAAGTAGTTTTGTTTTTTTTTACAGTTTACACACTTGACCTACATTAATCTAGCCTATTAACTTATGAATACAACCCATTTAAATAACTCTTGTTATCTATTTTGTTGTACGTGTGCAGATATTTGGTCATGCTTTCCATACAGAAAAGTGTTAGGACATTCAAATAAAGGCCGAGATATCGTTAGAAGGTATCAGTTTGAATTTGCGTTTAAGGTCCGCTGGTTACAGTTTTTTATAGTCCACATATTAAATATCTCCTCACTGCTTTGCCACGTGTAAATGGGCCAAAATGTGAAGAAGGGCACGGCTGAAAAGTGAGGAAAAGTGGCTGCGCTCGTTTTGTCAAAGGTTACTCAGCAAAAGCAAAGACATGGGTCACATCGATCTGCAGCACTGAAAATGACACATAATTCATTATTTATTAGACATCTCTTTTAATTTATGTTAAAGAAAAAGCCATATAATTTGGACTTTCTTTTTTTTGGGGTGGGGGGGGACTAAAAGTCCACATAACGTGAGAGTGTCCCACAACAGAGTGCAATCTTTTCTTTCAGCATCTCACCTGAATTGTCTCCCCATGATCTGTGGTAAACCCTCTGGATCTATCATATAGGTGTAAACTCCTCAGACTGGCAGTGTGAGGCCTCAGGGGAAGACAACAGGTATATTCCTTGTAGGGGAGTTTTCTTGTGGTAAAACCATTTTAAGACCATCATCTTCGTTAAATCTCACAAGAAGCAAAGCTGTGAGCAGCCCTGGATACCTAGATTCATGGGATAAGATATATTCAAAGCGTAGAAGAATTAGTCTTTCACACGGGGAAATAATGCTGTTGCTGCTGCTGTAGGTGTGTCAAGAAAACAACCAGACACTTTATTTTATTCCAAAGCACTCATAACTTACAGTAAAGATTAGGTTTTTTTTGTGGCAACATTTGGCGTGTTTTGTTTACTTTCAGGTCAGACACACAAGAAAGACTTAATACTTACTGGCTAAATTGTCTGGGTTACATGTCCTGCTCGGGAAGTCTTGTGCCAAACCAGTGCCGAGGATCTGTGGCTCTTATAAATCTGGACTGCAGCAGAGTGGAGGGGCAGGGCTGGACTTTTGACTGGAGGAGGGGTTCTTTGACTAAGAATAGAGCAGCATGCCGGCTCACCATCCTCATACCCTATTTGGCACTTCATCTGAGAGGTGACAAATGCTCGAGTCTGCAAGACTCCTCGGTTTGTATCATCATACATTTGGCTGAAAAGCCCAACTTTCTACCTGAAATGTTTATAACATTCTTTAGTTTTATTTAAAAGCCACATTAAGAAATGGAGGCAGACGAGTATAATTAAAGGACTCAATGGCACAGCTTCAAATATCTTTAAATATGGAGATTTAAAGGGTTTATGTATAGAGTATAAGTACATTCACTCAAGAACCGTACTTCTTGAAGTACTTTTCTTGGGTATTTCAATTGTATGTTAACCAACTTAAACTCGTATTTTCAAACTCAGCAAGCTGAAAATTTGAAGGCAGGCTGGACACTAACATTTTTAAAGTGAAGAAATATGTTTATATAATGTTTTTACTCATTGGCAAATGCCACTTTTACATAATTAAAGGGTGTGAATACGCCTTCATTTTCTTTCTTCTATACACAATTTGTAAGATGGTCATCATAATTATTCCACATATCCACATATGTGGAATTATAGTCACTGCCAATAAGAACAAATGTATTATAAAAACAAAGAGCAAATTGTATTTGTTGTTGACCAGTGCCTGTAGAATGTCCCGGAGTGACACTGGATGATAAAAGGTGTGTGCAGGATGGTGACGCACAGACGCATCGTGCCGCCGTGTGGTGGAGGCTCAGTGCAGCACGAGGCTGCGACACCGTATTGCAGCTCTTGGATTAACTTTAACACTAAAATATGCATTCTGCTATTGCTGATCGTTGTTGACCACCCGATGACATTGTATTCAAACAAAACTGCATTACATCACTAAAGTTTCCTCATATAAAATGTATTTATAAATGTATTTATAAATTCCAAATGCAACAGAAGACCTTAATTTCCTCGCTACCGGGTGCACGGGTTGCTGTAAACTAGCAGTCTGGACGGTTCACATTTCGATGACTTTAGTTCACAGCCGTGCGTAAAGTTTACTCAGCAAACGTAAAGTCTTGACCACGGCGAGGCATGGGTTAATTCTTGCTAGAAAGTTTGACTGAGTAGCCGAGGTGGACTCGATAAATGACCAAAAAGAGGAAAAAAAAGAGAAAAAACAGACCCCGACCCTCCTCAGCTCTCCACTTGTCAGTCCCCCTGAGAACTGAGATGTGCTTTGGACCTCAGGGCGCACTCCTGCTTTTCATCCTTGCACGCTATTCATCTTATGGTCCGATTCACACGAGGAATTTGTTTCTTTTCTTCTTATTTTACTATGATGGCAAAGTGGTCGCTTTTATGTTTATACTGTTTCCAAGGACTACTTCCCTTCGTCTTTGGGCAGCAGCGCACATCTGGCCCCTGGCGCCACCGGATTCAGTGGGAGAACAACGGCCAGCTTTACAGTTTAATGAGCTCTGGATCCGAGTACCAGGCGCCGGGTTGGTCCCGGAGCCAGTCGAGGGTTTATGTGAGCGCCAGGGGCCAAAGACCGACACAGGTGCCTGTTAGACAGTATGCGTCTCTGACCAGACACGTGCCTCGGCGTTCAGACGGAGCAGGAGCTGGAGGTGATCCAGCTGCGCGATCATTTAACTTTGAGAACGCTATCAACGCCTCTGCACCGGCGGGTTTGACAGGGTCCCCTGGCAGAAGAGGAGCTCTCAGCGTGGATGTTACTTCACCCTACACCAGGGGTGAAGGACCAGGCCCCCGTGCGCAATACCAAGAGTTAGGCGCAGCGCCAGAGTCGATGTCTGTTTCCACGCAACCAGCGCAGTCGCATAACTCCATCACAGGAACCCTGGAAAGGGAATCTGCTCAGTCCCAAGCCGCCAGTGAGGATGGAGAGGCCATGGTTAACGATGACCCTCGAAATCCGTTTAAAAACCAGAGGAATTCTGTTTTCTACAACATGTACCAGACAAGTGGCAGGTCGATGGACCGCCCGCACCGTCCACCAGGCACGGGACATGGAACAAGGTATTTCCAAAACGGTAAGTGTCCAAATCACATGGAACTAATTTAGCCTTCTTAATTGGCATGTGCTGGAATGACCAGCATGATAAGCCAGTGAATCAAAACCCTGCAATCAGCTGCAGCATACAATCAGTAAATCAGCTCTTTTTTTAATTTATAACCCTGTCACATGGCTTGTGTCACAAGTAAATGACGGGAAAAAACAATATTTGGGCTTTGGTTTCCACATTGACAGCTCTGGAATGTAAAAAGGCTCTCAGTCAGTCATTTACAGCTCAGAGTCATTGTAGAACTCATTTCAGAATGAATTAACAAGCAACACCGAGTTGTCTGAGTTAATTTTTTTTAAAAATAGAAAGAAAGAAAGAAAAAAAAAAACTTGGTTTGTCCCTTTAATCTCCTCTCCTAGGCCTTCCAGATCTTGTACCAGACCCGTATTCAATCCAAGCAGGGGCTTACATCCAGCGCATGCAGATGTTTGCGCTCCGCTGTGCTGCTGAGGAGAACTGTCTGTCCAGGTAACCTGTGGTGGTCGAGAAGTGACTCAATTCTTCGGCATGTACACACGGAGAGAGACACACACACACACACACACACACACACAAACAGAGTTATTTCCTTTGCTTTTACTGCTCAGTGAAGGCTCGTTTCACTTGTTTAGCACAAAGTTGTTTTTTAATTCCAAAACTGTTTTCTATTAGTTCTGAGTGGTGAGTTTCCAACGGGATGTGCTGCCAAGACATAAAAGTTCTGGGTTGGTTTCCCTAAAAGCATTGGGCACAGTGGAAAAAAACTATAGAGCCATCTCAGCTGGGAGCGCTTTCCAGCACTTTTAATGACCGTGATCCCTCTAAGGTCGGCCTATGGACCCGCCGTGAGAGACGTTGACTTCAGAGTCCTGCTGCGGTTCCCCCAGAAAGTGAAAAATCAAGGAACCAGAGACTTCCTTCCTGTCAAGCCCAGATATCAGTGGGACTGGCACAGCTGTCACCAGTGAGTTTCCTCACCAATGAAATGGCTTCAAATTTAAATGTTATGATAGGCAAAACCTCATTCAGCTCTGGAATGATGAAAGTGTGAGCTTACAGGCAGTCCAAATCTGCTTGTTTCCATTCTGCACCCACAGACACTACCACAGCATGGACGCCTTCAGTAACTATGACCTGCTGGATGTCGTTACTGGACGCAAAGTGGCCGAGGGACACAAGGCCAGTTTTTGCCTGGAGGACACAGGTTGTGACTCTGGATTCAGGCGACGCTATGCCTGCACGTCTCATACACAGGTAATAATCAATTGCACACCGTGGAAAGTATGTAAGAGAAACCTGAAGAAATCAGAAATGAGGAACCAGAAACAAAAAAAAACAAGTTTTTTCTAGTATATATAAAATCTTAAAATTTAAATCTCTGATGATTTAGCATCCATTTGCATTCATATGTCTGTTTATAGACAATAAATACTGTTTCAACTAAAGTTAGAACAACAGAAAATGCAAGAGTCACTCCAAACGGCTAAAGAAAAGCAATCTCATGCCTTATTTGACTTGAACTGTATTGAACTGAAGCCCTTTTTTGTCCAGAATAAATCTGTTTTTACTACTGTGCACATTCATTTTTTTCATCCCATAAATCAGCTTATAGGACATGTTAGAACATGAACATATGGATCACATATGGATAAAATAATTTTGACATGTTGAATGTGAGGGGTGCAATTTTTAATTATATTACTTGAATTAAATAGATTCTGGTTAAAATCTAAACATGAAAAATGTAAAAGGATGATTTTCAGAAAAAGAGTCAGCAGGCCGACTAACTTGTCCACACATAGTCAGCCACTTTTGATTATTTTATATGTGTTTAACAATTATGGTATGCATTTCAAAGATTCTCCAGAGGATATTTGTAGCTTATTTTATTTAGTCAAACAATACAGGGTTTATTTTGCAAAGCTTTGGCCTTCACAGCGATATCATGTTGGAGTTTATTGTTGTTTTTTTTTCTTCCAGCTTAACTTCTGAGAAATGTTTTTATAACTAAAACTTCAGTGAATTACAACAACACAGTAACACAACATCCCGAGGACATGGAACATTTATTATACCTGTTGTCTTAGATTCACTTCCAAAGAACAGTTTGTATAACTAAAACTCAAACCCGGTTCATTTCAAACTGTAGTCAAAGTAGCCTGAATCAAAGCTTTAAACCACAGTGGGTTGTTTGGGCTGTGTTCTCAGGGACTGAGCCCCGGATGCCATGACATCTACGCTGCCAACATCGACTGTCAGTGGATTGACATCACTGATGTCCCTCCAGGGAACTATATCTTAAAGGTATAAGTCACATTCCAGTGAATTTTTTCCCCAATATGGAGATTCATTTGCCCAACCAGCCTACAGAGCTGCTCAAATGCTTCTTTTTTCTTTTTTTCTTTTTTTTTAGGTTACTGTTAATCCTAATTTCCACGTCCTGGAGTCTGACTTTACCAATAATATAGTGACATGTGATATTACATACACAGGAATCTACGTCCAGACACACCACTGCCGAGTAACAAGGTAAGTAAAGTCTTTACATGGTATGTTTCCTTTGTAAACATTTATATCCATAATTTACATGATATATAGAGGTCAAAAAACTATGTATCGGATTGGAAATATATGAGTTAACAAGCTATCTGCTCAGTTTTGATGTCTATGCTTTCATCTCTTTTTCCTTTTCAGGGATTAAAACTTTCTGATTCCAAGTGCTTTGTACAGCAAACTTCCAGCATCAACACTATGACGACCCTGTAGTATGATTAGTAGAGAGTCTCATTACTACTCTGCTACACTATCTTTTGTTGTTTACTGGAAATGAATGCAAACGTCCAGGCCAATATTACTCATTAAACCGATGAGATCATCAGTTTTATGCAATAATATCTTTCCACAAATGTGCCGTGTCTTTTAGAAGCAAATACACAAATACACAAACTGTGTCGATGTTCCTTTATTCAGTAACTGTTGGTTTATTGACTGGAACGTGTTTTGTTGCCTCGCGTTGTCTTGTTTTTCCGCTTTATGTTATTTGTTTACATATTGTTTTATTTAAAAAATGTTCATGTTATTGTCATCAAATCTAATGAAACGAACATTATCAACATCGTAATAGTACATATTTGCCTACCCTCTATGAAGCTTCCAGTCTCAAGCTTACTAATTCCTTGTAAAGACATAAATCTTATAACCAGGTCAAAATATTAAACAGGTGGGCATTTAAAAAATATGTAAAAAAAACTCAGATAGTGGCAGATATACAGTATATTGTTGTGGACTATTATAAGATACAGATTCCAGATACACAGACAACACATATTAGGGAGATTAATCCACTGCTGGTGTTTTTAATGGATTAATTGACAGCAAGAAATACAAACAATATCACTCGACTTCTACTAGCAATTTGCAGATGTCAGAATTTAACTTAAAAACATATGTTGGAGTGTATTTTCTTTGAGCACGTGCTTGTGTATAACTGACTGGAAGGTCATGTGTAAAACTGTTAATATTCCAAAACATTTAAACGTTGTTGTATCTGGTTGTTATTTTGGATTTAATGCAATAAAGATGGTGAGGAGATTGTAAATGTCACTTTCTTGATTTTTTTTCTTTTTTAAACTTAAATGTTGAACGATCTTCTATAACATTGAAAGTGTTCCAGTGCATGACCTTATATGTCACGAAAAAAACAAAAAATGGATTATATTACCAGTTTTAAATCTTGCTGAAAGGAGGAACCTTACTTGAGGATCGATGCAGGAGAATGTGGCCTCAGAGACAAACAGGCAGATGATTGCAGTATGTTTGCTGACAGGCCTCTGTGAAGACATAACCAGCAGGAACTTATATAGCCATGCCATATCTGCTAAAATGCAGCCAGAGGTCAATGAATGAAGGCTTTCTCTCATTCTCTCCTGCACTGTGCATGTTAAGAGATATCCATTGGCAGCCCAGCATCACCACATCACTGCACTGGGAAATTGTGCCTGTGCAGGAAGACTGACACAGTCCACCAAAGAGTCACTCAGAGATGTCTCCACCAAGGACAATTTGTTGCAGCAATCATTAGAAAGTTTCAAACAGTGAAAGGTTCACAGGAGAAAACCCTAAACCTACAGATTGTATTCATTCTGGACTGGCTAGTGCGTCACCTGACTCAAGTTTTAACCTTAAACAAATCACCCCCTCAAACAAGCTTTATATTACATGACATGAAGTAATTTTGACTGGTGTACTGGAAAACATGCAGGTTCCAGGCACTGTGTGCACAGTTAAACGCACAGATGTTGGGTTTTTACGATGAAACAATGATCACACTCAGTGTAAGAAAGCAAACGAGGGATTAAGCTCAATTGAAATGGCTTACATTGGAAGTCAGCAAGGTGCTTTTCTGCCAGGATAGATTGTCTATGTTATTGAGACCATCTGGAAAATCCCCCAATTTCATTGTTGACATTGTTTTTGTACTCACAAAAGTCAGACCAATGTTGCCACCCTCAAAGTCAATAAAAATTAAAGGGATGTTGAAATTTAAACTCTGCTGATCAGGTGAGAAGTGTTTAGTTTACTGCGTGCCACGGAACTCAGCTGGTCTCCTCCATTTTGGACCAGCGTGTCATTTTAAATATGTCAGGCTGTAGTGAAGACAGGGATTGTTTGTTCAGCTGCAGAGTTTCACACCAACATCTGGACAAAGTGTCTTGTTAGCCTTACACAAGCACAGAACAGGCCAGAAACAGAAAGAAAGACAGGTTGGCACCTCTCATTTGGCCTCAGCAAACATCATCCAGCGTACAGGTAGGTAAGGTGAGGGGGGAACAGGCTTCGCCATCTGTGCCTGCGGCCTACACTGAATATTCTGTGGCAAGAGGAAACATTTTCCGGATGCATCTGCACGTAGGTGGGCAGTGTTTGGAGAGGTTACCGAGGCTGGGATTTGGTATTTGCAGGTCACATTTCGACAAAGAGTGGCCACGAGAGAGGTGGTGGGGATTTTATGGAGGAACGGGCTCAGCCAAGAGGGATCATCTCGACAGACTGAGTTCGGGCACAGAGCAGAGAAATTCCTCAGCACCTCAGTCGTCCTGTTGACATTAAGCACAGCGAGGTCAGCTATAGACCAGCCAGGGCATGTAGGGCAGACACACTGGGCTACCTCCTCACTCAGGGTCGCTTACACAACCAGCTGACACAGTGCTGTAAATTTACAGAGCAAAAACTACATGGTGCGCTGAGACCAACCCCAAGAGTCATCTGATGATGAGTTCTGTTCACTTACAAGCTGGGTGGTATTGTGACTAAGGTGGTACTTAAAATGAACGGCTCAAAGGATTTGTTCATCTTTGATAGATGCACTCCTTGTACTGTACCTTTGTTGAGAGACATAATCCTCATTTTCAGTTGTTATGTGTTGTTTATTTTCACACTGCATGTTTTTGCAGGTTGTCCCTGTATTAAAATATTTCCACCAAAGATAGTTCTGTTCCCCTTGTTGTAAAACACTTTGTAACTGTGTTACTGTGTTAGTGATTATATAGGATTTTGAACGCTTAAGTAGATATAACTGAGCACAGCATTAGTTCTGTTAGGACTGTGAGGTCAATCTCACACTGAGCGCATTATTCAAGCTGCGGTGATCTGTCTATTCTTCCCTGGTTCAGCTGCAAACTATTTGCAAACCACCTCCTTTTTATGGGGTATCTGTCATTTCATATTGTTCCTGTTGTCAGAGTGATTGCTCTGTTCCACAGTGGGGATATTTGCTCCTGCACGAATCCCTGCCCTAGCCTTTCCATGTAGGGGCATGGAGGGCCAGGGAGGTTTATTGCTTCAGGCTCTCCACGTTGGCATGTGGAAGGGCCGAATGCTTCATATTAATAGAGTGAAGCATCACAGTTTTGAACTGAAATGTGCTTGAAATTTAGAGAGAAATAAGATAAGAGAGATGAAAGAGATAATCTGTAACAAGTTTTCATTACAGTTCCAAAAAAATAACAAGACCTCAGCTATACAGAGTATTTATTTTGTTGAATTGTGTATAAACAGTAAGTATCCCAAATATTTCCAGTGTTCAAAGCCAGTAAAATACAGATATGGAGACTATTACGTTTGTAGGGTAACAATGTATTTCTTTTGGTCACGTCTCAATATAACTTCCTCGAGAGAGTCAGAGACAGAGAAAGATCTCTTATACGTCTGACTAATGTCAGGGATTTTTTGGCAATTGTGGCTGTTTTAATAGTGATGGAAACCTCTACAGCCCCACGCCACTTTACTAAGCCATTAAAAAATATGCCTTGTGTTGATTGAGAAACCCCTGGAGGCAGAAAACACCTAGTGTGCACCTGGACCACATGACGGCGAATCAATGGGTGCAATTTTACTTGGAAAATAATCACAAAGTATCCCAAATTCACAATACCAGGATATTATAAAAAAATGATTGAGTTTTGTTTTTTGTTTTGGGATCCAGGTGCAGTTATACAATGGCAGGTTAAAAGGTTGTAAGAGAGTTGAATGGCATGTGTACTGGGTGGGACTATTAATGTCCATGTGAAGTCTCAGTCAGATTAGATATTGTACTGTGTATGAATATTATGTGATGGAAGTTTTAGACACTTCACCATTCATGGCAAATAGCATGTTTTCATGGATATGACTTTAGCAAACAATAACTAATTCTGCATTATATTCCAAGATGTGATGAGAAGATGCAAATCAAACAATGATATCCACATAGGGTTTACTGGCTGTTGCCAGTAGGAGTCTTCTTAAGATGGTCCTGACCAAATTTAAAATTGATTGGCTTAAATTTTTGGGAGGAGGTGGTGTAAAAACAAGATGTGTGAATCAGCCAAAACGGCCACAAAATTCAAAATGACAAACTCCCCAGAGACATTTTTCTTCGTCTGGGCCTGATACATGTGCGTACCCATTGGGATTGATATATATGAAGCTTGTTGCTGCAGTTTATAGAGTGTAATCAAGCCACTTTGCCCTGCTCATGGCCAAAAACTAATGAAACACGTGAATTTCCACTGCACCTTTCGGTGTGCAAAGTGTTTAACCACAGTAGCACAGTAACAGGCAGAATAGTCCGGAAGTGACTGGAGGACTCGAGTTTTTAGAGACAGGATAAGCACAGGAGATAATACAGCGAAGTCACAGTCAGAACCACCGATAGATGTTATTATTACCTCTTATGGTTCAGAGGTTCTGTTAGTGTTTCATGTATGGTTTTCCTTTTGTTATCATTCCCGGTTTTTTGTTTCCTGTTTTATTTTGAATTGTTTTCCTCGTCTGTCTTGTTCCGATTTAAACTTCCTCCCTTTGTTCTTTTTCCCTCCACATTTCTTCTGACCCACTCTGATTAGTCCCACCTGTGTCTTGTTATCCTCTCTCTCACTCTCTCTCTCCCGACACACACACATATATATATATACTGTATACTGTATATGGGTGTATATGTCCTCGTGCTCTCCTCTGTGTTTGCCACATCGTTCTGTTCCACTGTCTGCCTTCATTCCAGTGTTTCCCATAAATTCCTATTGTCTTTTTCTAGTGTTTGGATTTGTTTCTGCCTGCTTCTGGATTTTGATTTGTTTGCATGTTTGGACTGATTGCATGGTTTTGACCATTGCTCACCTTTATACCCATGACTTTTCTTTTCCCTTGAATAAACATAGTTAAACTGATTCCACTTTGTCTGAGATAGCCGCACATGGGTCCAGTCCTCCGGCTCCTGCTGTTTCTGGCACGATTGTTACATTACAATGACTTGCAAAGGAATGAAAACAGTTTTTTGGGGGGGACGAATGCTTTAATACAACTTCAAAAATTACTACTATCTGGCAATAAACTTAATATACATCTATCAAAAATACTGAAACCATGAACAAGTGAGGCACATGGTACAATTTCCAGAAATTTTCACACCACTGTGTACTAAAACTACAGCCTGACTGATGGGATGTTTCTCTTTAAAAAGCAATTGCTCAGTGCTTGCCTGAAGACAAAGAATGCAAATGGTTTACAACATTATTTCTGGCATTTGGTTGGTTGTTATTTCGATCGACATATATGTTACCATTTATGTTGATACAGATATAATTACAGTAAGACTCACCGGTGTGGGAAATTCATTAGTTGCTATAATTTGGCATATATATCAATTAAAGTGTAGAGACTTCCAGCCACTATAACATTAATATTATTATGTAATTGGCAAAAACTATAGTACTCTCTCACAAGTTGCCTTCAGAGGCACATTTGGCCTATTAGCACCCAGCTGCTGTTCATAAACCTCAGAGACTGCAGTTGTTCAGTGGCCAGCATTTTTCCATCCAGAAGTGGAAAATACTCTGCTGCACAGGACAGCTGTGGCATAAGCACTATCATAAACATGTATTATTTTGAGGTAGATGAGTCAAATGGGGCATTTTTATATAGAGGTAGCGTTGTTCTGGGTCTGAATTTCTGTGTGACATTCCAGAGACAAACCAATATTTACAAAGGGTTCTACTTAGCGGCCAGTGTGCCTTCTGTGTCTGACTGATTCATAGACTTTGGCAGCAGGCCAATACGTGGCATTTCTCAAAGTTCACCAGGATTTACATGCTTCAGACCTTTTCCGTGAGATAAATGGCTATTTTACACTTTCAACTCGGTATTCACTTATTTTAAATGTGAGGGATTTTGCAAAATTGAGGGGCTGAAAGAAAGGTCTTTAAAGAGAAAAAGCTCATTGCCAAATCTGCAAACAGTAGAGTGATGTCGTATCCTCAACATGGAAAACTATCCGACAAAGTTTATGTACTAAATATTTAGGTCTTTGCTACTGCAACAAAACAGAGAATTTAGGATCTATAATGGTACCTCATTAGTCCAACAAAACCATGTAACTAAACCGCATTTGTTTACCTCAGTCTAGACCGATTTTAAAAAATTATTGTGAATTTCAAGAGGTGAATTTGTCATTATAATCATAAACTGCATTCGTGGAGCTCTAAACTGGAAGGCTCTACAGGCAGCAACCGTAGGGGGACATCAAAATAATTGTTTCTTGATATAGTTATTTAAATGGTTACTCACAAAAGTAACTGACAGATTATGTGATGCTAAAAACCTCTTAGCTGTAGACCTAGTCTAAGTTACTGTCAAGTCATGATACAGCTAGATATTCAGAGGACCAAATGCTGTTATTGACAAACAATGATGGCCTCACACATTTGACCTAAACACTTTCTCTAGCCTTCAGTTGCACATCGACTCTTCACACCTCACCTCTCACTCGCCATCAATTACCCTTTGCTGCAGCCCGAAGACAGACAGTGCGTGACAAAGTGGAGGGACAATCAGAAGTTTGTATGTGTCATCTTCAATCCGTCACCAAAGCTCCCCATCGGTGATTCAAAAGTGAGCCAAAGAGCGAGGGATGTTGTGTGAAATGGATTGATTTTATTAGATAGAGGGAGGTAGCATCGTCTGCTGCACTGATAGCAGCAGGAGGTTGTGAAAGTCTCAGACTAGTTTTAAACAGAGACACAGACGCTGGCGTGGGACTTAGCAGAGATCACAAACTGCCATCACCAGATCAGTCTTATAGTATTTTAGCACTTCCCCAACTACCGGTTGTGGTAGAGCAGTCGTCCAGTGATCAGAAGGTTCCTGGTTCGATCCCAGAACCTGCAGTTAAGATGTCGAAAAGTGTCTTCTAGCAAGATACTGAACCCCAAACTGCTCCTGATGCTACACCATCAGTGTACGAGTGTGTGAATAACCCTAACCCTGATGAGCAGGTGGCACCCTGCGAGGTAGTCACTGCCACCAGTGCATGAATGTGTGCGTATATGGGTGAATGCGAAACCCGTAGTGTAAAAGCGCTTTGAGTGATCAACATTGACTAGAAAAGTGCTATATAAACACATGACATTTACCATTTATTTGTGATATTTCTATAAATAAATGCAT
Organism: Mola mola; assembly: GCA_001698575.1. NCBI lineage: Eukaryota > Metazoa > Chordata > Actinopteri > Tetraodontiformes > Molidae > Mola > Mola mola. The sequence goes on along the minus strand of KV751378.1, from coordinate 488,547 downwards.
AAATCATTTCACAGGAGTCAGGAGAGATGAAAATGAGAGCCTTTTATTTTATATTCCAAAGAGGGACTTTCAGTGATCAGTGCAACATCTCTAAAGCTCATTCACTGTGACACGATAAAAACAATTAAAAGTTTACTCAGTCATTTAATCATTTATTACAATTTTTATTCTCAACTCTGCCCTTTCTTCGGTGTCCTTACATGTTGCAGTAAGACAGTCTAAATAATATTCAGTATGTCTGTACATGAGTTAAAAGGACATTACATTCTAGAATTTTAAAATCATTTTTTTGGGGGGGACCTGCAGTGCAAATCATCCATGTCAATGGCTTTGGAGTGAGTTCTGGAAATATCAGCCTACTTAAGATAACACAGACCTGGTTGTAAGCAGTTTTATGTCGGATTTCATTTGTTGTATCTACTCATGGACAAGAGGCTCCTTCATGTGACAGGAGCGTATAGAAGCATTATTGACGTCGTCTATTGCTGAGCTTTCATCCGAGACTGTATAAAATACGCAGGACATGAGAGCTCTCCAAAAGTGAAGAAAAACACTGCTGTGTAAGTAATAAAATCCACCTCCTCCATTATTTCAGGTAGGCCAAACTTAAAACTCAAAGTACTCTTCAAAAAGATATTTCTGGGTCTGATCAGTGCAGTTTAATAAGTCATTTAATGCTATAGAAACCGTGTGAAAGTCATAATTGACAGCACATGAGCTCAGCTCATTGTATGGCTGGGAACGTGGTTTCGCTGCCCAGTCGCTCAAAATAATACGACCAGTGCAAGATGGCAGCGCTCGTATCCCAGATATTGTGGCTTTATAACGGCATAATGGAAGGAGGTGGCAATGCATCATCCAGCTAGCCTCTCAGCTATCATATGAAAACTGTTCCTTCGTGAAACCATTCATGCCAAGGTAAGAAGATTATCTTGAGAAAACAGGACATAATATCTTGAGAAACACTGTTGTTGAGTTTTTTAAATGTATTTTTTTCCTCACTTTGAGCAACCACAAATAAGTGCCATATAGTTCTGTTGTATTCCCAACAAGGCAGACATCTCAACAGCCAATATCTCCAAAACTCAGCAACCAACACCAAAACAATCTAAGTGGATAAAGCTCTATGGGGAAGGTAAAAAAATGTTTACTTTTGGTTTGGGGATAAACTGTCCCTTTAAGATGAGATAAATAATAATTTAGCATACATTAGGTAGTTTTCAAACTAGTGTAAGCTGCCTAAAAATAGCTTTATTTGCAATAAAAAAAAACAATAAAAATAAATTAACACTTTGATAAAGGATATTTTGTATTTCTATACCTGATGAGCAGCAGTTCTATTTTTTTTTTCCCATTATTTGCAATTACATCACCAGTAACAGCAAGAGCATAGGTTTTTACATAGGATTCACTGTCTCTCCCCCGTGCATCTTTGCGTGACATACAGTCGCTGGTCTACCGTTGGGGGAGTAATCTCTTTGGAAATACCCCCACCTTCAGGAGGTGCTCCGTTTCCACTGGCCAACAGCTTGTCTCACTGGCATCAGCTCCTACAAGGAACATCATGACAAAAACAGTGAGAACGTTTACAATTCCAATCTCAAGACAGCATGTCAGTGACTCACTGCTGCTCTCCAATCAAATATAATACAAACAGTGCTTCTTCTCAAGGTCAAGGAGGTGGGTTTTCAATGTCACAGAAACCAAGCATTAATCGCGAGTGTACTGAAAATCAAGCTGCGTGTGAGCGTTTGTATTTCAGACCATGGCATCAGTAACCCAGAGGGGTGAAAATGAGCTGAGGCAAATTGTTTCTACAGCAAAAAAACGAAGACAAAACACAAAGAATATAGGTACATAATGCAATACAAAGTACAAATTAGAGAAGAACTGGGGCAATTTTTAAGATTCAGCCAATGTTTCAGTTTATAAATTAAACTATCAACATAATTGAAAGAAATATCCATTGTGATGTTGTGCCGTGTAGTTTGGTACTGGACTTATAATGTTTATTTTAGAACACCTAAATTTCACTGTTTATTGAAACATACCTTCTGTGCAAGTAAGTAAAATTGTAACATTTAGCAAAAAAAAATTTCTAAATAGCATCAATATAATGTGATGGATTGAAGTTCACATTTTTATTGCTGCTGTGGTTTCACTAAAAACTGAGCTAAGCAAGCTCTAATGTAAACTACAGGCAGACGCCACAAACAAAATACTATCGCAGTGTTGTTTTTACAATTTTTTTTTTGTCAAGTTTTGCTTCTTCTTGCACTGATACCACTTGAATTTATTCGAAACACTTGACATGTTATGAGAGTATTAAGAGTCTAGATTTGATGTTTGAGAAGGTCACCATGCTTTTGACAGCGTTGCAGTTTTTACTGTATGTGTCCAAATGTAAACATTATAGGAAGCTGTCACTGGGAAGAGGTACAATACTGCTCTTATCATTTAGAGCATGTGGCTGGTGACTGAAAGTTACATCAAAAGTTTAGGTTCTTAGAAACAAGAATTAAAGTAAGAAAATTTGCAGAAATCAGTAGGAATACTACTGGTCTCTTATTTGCTATTTAACAACTAACAATTTTGTGGTACACTGATTAAATACACGTTTATTGAAGCATATGCACCATAAAAGTACAAATGCTTTCGACACAGGACCAATTATCCTTTCAGTTCAGAGAAAAGTTACTACAAAAATGTTACATATCTTTAATCTTCTTTATAGACCAGATGTTTATATGTGTTTCTGGGTTTAGTTTCAAGCTAATTACTTCACTGAAACTGGTCCTGCTCAGCCTCACTACCAACTATTGATTAAAAAAAGTTTTAGATTAGATCTTTATTAGGTCAATGAAAATACTAATTGGTAGCATAAGTTGTGAATGTGTGTGTGTGTGGTTTTTAGAGTTTTAGATATCGAAGTTTACATATAATCCTCCCTGGGTTCTCAAGGAATAGAGTATTTTTGATTTATAACATTTATAACATTATGTTCACATTTTTGTCCTGTGCTCTGGGTAACAATACAGATGAGTCAGGCTGAAAGTCAAAAGAAGAGTCAAAAGGAGTGTGTTAAACAGAAAAGCGATAGAACACAACAAACGAAATGGTTGGTTTTGTCTATAATGAAAGTTCAGACACATGCACTGGCCTGTGTCTCCGGCTGCCAGTCTGAACCTGAAGCTGTAGCTTTTGGAAGCACATCTTTCATCCTGCAGCGCAATGTGGAAAGCTGCTGTACAGTACGGTGGTGCTCACATTTATATGGACGTCACAAATATACCAAAGGTTTACCTCACTCCATTCTGGAATGTGGCCAAGGGATTTTATGATTAAAGCCAGATTGTGCTTGCCCAACTCACAGAGGCCAAAAAAAATAGATTGTAGTTATGCATACTCTGCACAAGGGGGAGGTACAGAAATATTTAAGCCTGGCTATGTAGCATCAATAGTGGTGGAATTTTTGAAAGAATACTTGGTATTTAATCCACCCACCACCTCTGCTGGAGGGACTTTTTCATAGATGTCGTCACGTTATTAAGTCTGCTTCCAGTTCACAGTCAGTAATGATACATCTTACTTTCGCACGGGAAAAAAAAAGGGTTTAGTCTGTCCTCATCAACCCCTAGCATTAAATCATGCCAATCCTGAGTCAGAGCTATGATCATCCTGTAAATATAATGACACTTCTTTCATATCACATGATTGGAGTCAAGAAGCTCTGGGGTCTTATGTTGCCAAAAACACTTGAGCTCCTGCCAACTCTCAGTTCCCTTGACATGGTGACTCACTTACACTGCAAAACAAAGTCTGTCTGGAGATTTTATCCTCCAGTCTGCCTTCATATTTAAGTAATTAACATTAGCAAAACTGTAAAAATCTAATGAGAGTTTAAGCTCCTAAGCTAAAATTGAACTTAATTGAGAACCCTTTAAAAAAAAAATTATGTAAAAACCAAAGCTAATCATGCATGCAAAATCAAAAATTCTTCAAATCAACTCACAAAAAAGTTGAATTTTACTTCAGCAAGTGAGGTTATGCGTTATGGTTAGGTTAGTCAGTTAACTAACATTAGTTAGTCAGAAAAAATAAAACCCTCATTCCACTTGTAAAGACAGATATTTTTTGGAGTGTAGTGAAGATTGGGAAATCATGTGACATCAACAAAAGCACATACACTGCACACCCCCATCCACCACTGCCCACACACAGACATCACACACATCAAACACATACATAAACCCTTTTTTATAGCAGGGAGGAACAGTGCAATTCATTTACTAACTTTGAAAACACACGCTGCCAGTAAACACGGCCAACGTCATCAGCTGTGACGGAAACATCAACACAGTGAGAGAAGGCGAAAAAAAGTCTTCTTGTATCCGAACTTACTATGAGTTGTTTCCCTGCCTGGTTCCACTCTGACCTCCACTCGCTGCAGCAGGGTCTCATGTTTCAGGCCCCCATGGCACTGAGGCAGGACACCACCCCCTCCGCTGTCACACCATGCTGGCGTTCTGGTGACCTCTTCCAGGGTAGGCAGGGGTCTTAAGTATCTTGGGAGGCAAGTATGTGCCGTTCCCGCATCGACCGTTTTGAGGATACAGAGGAGGCTTCTGAGTTCTTGAATGAGATGTGCTGTTACTGACAATGACCTTGGGGTCCATGCTCTGCGGGTGGGGCTCAGGATGGCTTTGGCCGATGTGGTTACAGTCTCTGGGAGGATACATGTGAGGCGGGTGACCATTCATTCCTGGCCGTTCGTGGTTTGGTGGGGTGAAGTGGCTGGTTTTAACGACAGATGCCATGTGAACAGGGGAAGGAGAGTTAGTTCTTATGATGATGCAGTTTTCATCAACGTGTTGCGATGCCTGAAGGGAAGCATTCTTGTGATTAGGCAGAGGGGCCAACCGGAGGTCACCTGGATGAACTGAATCGTGAAAGTCACCGGACAGCCCCTGAATAATGCAGGGCACCTCCTTGCTGAGGTCAATACTGGCTGTAAGACGATCGATCTGCTCGACCACCTGAATGACAGTAGAAAGCATCAGTACCAGTCCAAACTGCAGTGGCTGGAAGACATGATGTTACTCAAGACCAGTATGACTTCACTTATATTTTTCCATTTCATCCACACGTAGTCCTACACTTCTACTCAACAGCAGGGCAGAGGAAATTTTTTGTAGTTGTCACACACTTTTCGGATTAATATTTTACATGACAAATCGTGTATTAGCTTATAAAATATCACTTATACAACTTATGACAAAAAATAACCTATTGGTTGAGAATTGTGTGCAGAATCACTAAAGAGACATTTCCTCTATTAACTTCAAAAGGTTTCATATAAAAGAGGTAAAACCTCCTCAAAATTACAAAAAAAAGTGAAAAACATTCCAAATATTGATTACAGATTTGTTTGGCAGTGTATAGTATTTTCTTTATTTCGCCTCCACACTTTCTGGCAATCCTTTAAGAGGGGCCTTGACCCCTTGGTTGGGAACCACTGGACTTAGCTATATAAATTTAGCCTCTGCTTAGTCAGCTATGGCAGTGAATGTTAATAATGTATCACCAGAGCAGTAGTGCTAATTAGATATTGATGTTATAATAATGATGATGAGGATGTATTATTATGTATTAGAAGGTTTTGTTGAATGCTTTTTTTTGGACTTTTTGTAGGCTTACACTTCTGTAGTTTATCATTAGAAGGACTTAAACATGTGACTTTACTTTGAATGGGATGTTTGACACTGTAGTAATTGTGTTTAAAAGAAGTATACAAGTTATTTATCTCCAATTGCTAGACTATATTTATAATCAAAGCTGTAGCTCGAACTGAAGCTATAATCAGCAAATTTAGCCATCATTCACAGGAGTGCTTATTATTATCTTGATTCTGTTCCCAACTCTCTGAGGTAACATTCATTGCCATTGTTGTTTTACTATAATGCAATGACTTTGCACAAATGCTATTAGCTATGAGTCAATGCCATTTTCCACCTTCATGCAAAATGGATCCTGTTAAAAAAAGGCATCATTTACTAAACAAGCTCCTGCCAGGCTATTGTAATGTGCTGGCCAGAGCATCGTCAATTTCTGCAGCGTTGCGCAAAGGTCAGTGCAAATCGTTCTTGAGTCATCACTTTGGAAAGAGATAAGTGAGCATGTCGCCCACAATGCAATCAACATGCACATGCTCTCTGATATGCTTTCATGTACCCATGGGTCTGAAAATCAGAAAATGAGTTTTCCTTGTGTACACATCTCAATTTTCTATTAATCATTTTAAATGTTACCCATAAAGGCTGGGGTATTCAAAACCTGACCGTGATGTTTAGATGAGCACACCCAGGAAAATATCCACATTAAGAGGTCCTCCTACCTCTTTCATCTCCACGTGAACTTGCTTCAGTCCCCCTAACACATCCTCCAAATCTGTCACCACTAGTCTGATCTGATCCCTGACCAGATCCTGCCTCCTCTTCTGCCTCGCCACCTCTGAACCACACTGCCGGTGATCACCGATGGCTGTCGATCTTGGGGGCCTTGGACTGGTGATGCCGGAGGGAGGGACACAGGGTCCCTTCTCTCTGCTTTGGTTCAAATCTTTCTGTGGGACCTCAGTGGGGAAGTAACCTTTGTATGAACCACCAAGTCCATTACAGCTGTCCTCTGAACCACCCTTCAGCCTGCCTCGTTCCTGATAACTATCTCTTTCCTCCCCTCCCTCAAAAAACACAGACCGCTGGCCACAATGGCCATTTGGCAGGTATGATTGATGGGGATTGTAGGAGTCCAGATGATAGTTCTCAGAGCAGCAACTTTCCTCCTCCATGGGGTTGTACCTAACAGTCATGTTTTGCCCGTACCTTTGACCTTTGACCTGAAGATGTGGGAGAGGATGTGGTATCATGGGGTATGCCCTTGTGTCGCTGCACACTACACAGCCACGCTGTTCTCGGACAGGTGGGTAGTGTCTCTGCCCGGGCTCCAGAGGGTAGTTCCACTGTGCAGGGTTAAACTCCCAAGGGCAAACATGGCTCAAGTCTTCTGACTGGCTGCAAGGGCCTGGTACTGTGAACACAGGCTTCCTCTGTGGGCTGCAATGACCACTTCTCTCTATTCCGTCCGCTGCAAAAGCTCTCCCTCCCACGTCTTTGACCCAAGGAGCCTGGGTGTCTCTCCTGCAGTCCGGAGATGGGTGGCCTGTTTGTCTCGCCGATGCTGGTAGGTATCTAGACCCACCGTGAACGCTGTGCCCTGACTGATCATACGGGACACAGCGCTTGCAGGGGCAGGAGGTAGAGGTGTTGATGTGCTGAAGGAAACGGTGGTGCCCCGCTGCTTGTGCCCCTTCAGTGTACATGTCCAGGGAAGTCTAAGGGCCCGTGTGGAAAACGCCTTAAAAAACAACTGGTTTCCTCCCGTTCGTCTTCTCTTTAGTCCAGTCATTCACTTGCTCTGTTTTCTTCATCTGTGTCTCCCCACAAGAAAACTTTTCTTCAGCTCTCTTTTTTTCCCTCTCTATCCAAAACTCCCCCCCTTTCCTTCCTGTCTGTTGTTTCCCTTCTCTTTCTTTCCTGTAGTTGTTAATCTATGCGAATATTCTTTTCTTTCTCCCAACCTTCTTTCTCTTACTTCTCCAAACTTTTTCCTCCACTCCTTCTTCTTTCTCACCCTGTAGCCCTCTCTCCTACTCTGGGCCCCTCTCCACCTCCCTCCCTCTCTGTCTCTCTTTCTACCTCTCCCGCCTCGTTGTTCTGTCTCATTTGCTGCTGCAGGCTTCTAGTCTCTCTGTCTCTCTCTCTCTCCCTCTCTTTGGCTGTGCATTTCCCGTTTCCTCCCCTCCCCTCTCCCGCTCTCCCCTCCTTCTCCACCTCTCACTCTGTCTCTTGCCTGTGGTATATTCGCTCACATAGTTGGCTGTACCTGCGTTTATGAATGCCTTCTTTCCCTTGCACTTAAAATCCAGCCGCCTTGTGAGGCTCCTCTGCTAAAGGACTCCATATGTCTCTCTGTGTGTTAGAGAGTGCTTGAAAGGGTCCCTGCTCTTGTGCTGAGCTCATTAGTCCAACTAAAGCACTCTGCAATTAAACGCTGCCTGGGATTCCTCGGCAAAAGACTCTGAGAGGAGGGGAAGGAAGGGGAGAGGAGGAGGGGTTTCTAACATATACCGATGAGGGAGTAGACAGCACTATGAGTCAATGAGACAGAGCTTATGCCTTTTCTACAAGGGGAACATTTGTTTTTCACTGATCTGTATCCCCTTTTTTCAACCTCTTTCCCAACTCTCCCTTGCCCTCTTTGTCCACTGTCACTCTCACTCTGCCATTGTCTCAGTTTGAATGATTTCATTACAGATAATCTGAGAAAATCCTCATTCTGTAGACATTATAGTAACACTGTATGGAAGAGTATGCACACCCCTTAATCTAAAGTCCATACAATAGTGCTTCAATGTTTCACCTAAAATGCTCATTGTCAAAAAATTCATGACTGTGCATTCAAGCCGTGTTTAAACCATCAGGCTTTCCATTATGAATTATTCCCTGCTAACCATGATCTCCAGAGAAAAATGGGAGAGACTTCCTTCATACAAAATTAGAAAAGCAGGATGACAAATAATCGTGATCCCTTTCATTCTTCAAAGAGACATAGATCACCTGTGTTGTGGCTCTTAATCCCCTGTGACTGAAGACATGTAGTCATTTGTTTTGAAAGAAAATAACTAGAGCTTTGAAAACAATGGTTTGTAAAACAGAAAAACTGCTGAGAATGACAGCAGAGGCAGATGAAGGAGATTCATCCATCCAAGTAGGAGGATGAGCAGTCCAGTCCCAGCTGCTGGGAGAGATTGTTGTTGTAGCTCAAACACAGTTGGAGTGACTTGACTTTAGCATGTATCTCACAGGAGGGCAATGATATGCAAATGTGGAGGCATAGTCACATTGTTCAGTAAAAGCCTGGTTGAAAATTGTTTTGAATTTTACAGTACATAGAGGTTTTGTCTTATATTGAGTCTTTCCTATGAACCAGTGATGTCAAACAACATCTCTTGGAGGCAGACACTGTATGTAAAATATTCTCTAAATTGTGATAGCAGTATTATAGCATATAGCTTGATAACAATTTATTTTCTTTTAGTTTAATCCATAAGCAAAGAAATAGGAGAACTTTTATGATTTTGTTCTTCTTGGATTTCATTCACTTTCTGTGATAAAACAACTAAAAAGGAAGTCCTTATCTAATGGGAATTGAAGTCTTATTTTTGGCAGTACCTCAGAGTCATTAATTTAAAAGGTTTATCACCACGTTGGCTAAAAAATGTATTAAGAAATTGCTAATGGGTTAAACATCATCCATCCATCCACTCATTAGATCGAGTCATGGTGACAGCAGACTCACCAGACATCCCTCTCCCCAGCAACACTTTCAAGCTCTTTCTGGGGGACCCCAGGGCATTCCAGGCCAGATTGGATAGTTGGTCCAGTAAGTTCTAGGTCTACTATGGGGTCCTTTCCCAGGTGGGCTTTCCCAGAAGACCTCCAAAGGAAGACAGCTGGCTCCTATCACCATCCTTCTCCCCGTCTCTAAGCCTGGGTCCAGCCATCCCCCTAATGAAACTCATTTGGCCACTTGTAGTGATCTCATTCGTTTGGTCACTTCCCGCAGCTCATAGGCATGGGTGAGACTTGAAACATACATTGACTGGTAAATTGAGAGCTTTCCCTTATGACTCTCTTCGCTCCCTCTTCACCACGACGGTCTGGTTTATGCCTAAGCAAACCACCTGCCCATCTCATGCTCCTTTTTCCTGTGACTCTTTAAGAAGATCCTGAGATACCTAAACTCTTCTGCCAGGAGAAGCAACTCACCCCCAACTGAGACAGAGTAATCAGCCTTTTCCATCAGAGAACCATGGTCTAGGACTTGGATGTGCTGATCTTCCTCGCATGTGACTGCAAACCACCCCACGCATGCTGAAGGTTACATCCTGATGAAGCCAACAGAACCACATATTCTGCAAAAACAGAGAAATTGTTCTGATGTTCCCAACAGAGGAACTCTTCAGACTTTCTGTACCTTGAGATTCTATCTATTCTATGCATATCACAAATCAGATGAGGGCAGCAACATATGTTTTGTGACAAGTGGGCATTGGAAACAAACAACACTAAGTGTTTGACAAATCCGCATGTAATGAACATTTTAATCATTTCAGATACTGCCCAGACCTAATGGTCAGAAATGCTATGTCATATGTCTTCTGACAGTTTAACTGATTCAACAAAAAAAAAAGGCCCCCAGTAAGCATAGAATAAGAAAATGATCCCATGGTAAAAGAGCTAATGGCTGAGTCACTGAAAAGTCATCGTGAGCAGAAAGAATAGCATTCTACCTCTGCTTTATTTTTAGTCAACACCATCCTTTCAAAGATTTTAGAATTATATAATTCTTTCACTGGTGAAAAAAAAAAACAATAAAACACTGTTTCCCTCTTTTATACATTTCTTTTACTGGGGAGAAATATTTGCTTAATTTGCAAGATTTTCCCCTGAGCAAAAATATATGGGTTATATTTTTCACCCCTGACTATAAGCTTGTAATGCGCTCCAACTCTCTTGTCTGAAACATGTAATATCTATACATCCAAACCAAAGAGACAGAAGACAAGACAGAGAGAGAAAGAAATAAAGAGGGTAGAATCAACAAGAGGAGACAAGGAAACACTTCAACCTGTCATTTTGATGTGAGTATTTTTCAGCAGGGAATTTCCTCTGGCTTATCCTTATCATGTTATAAAAGGATTTATCAAATGTTGTGGTTGTAATACTGTCTGAACCTATAAATATAATGGATGGGAATGTGTGCATGGAAATTTGTGTAGCCTCTGTAAGCTTGTGCAGCTCCTACATTGTGTTAGCCTGTTTTGTGTTAGCCTGTCCACCTCCTGCTAAGCTGTACATTTCCCGGGCAAGAATAGAGCCACACTTCCCCACTCCATCCTCCTCACCAAGGTCAAGATGACCTAATTAACACATATGGATAGTTCTTAATGAGTCTATAACAAGAGCTCAATATGGTGTCAGGGATGTGTCAGATGGCGTGTGGCCTATTTGCCCTCCTGCAGATGCACCATCCCAGACATTTACTGATGCTGAGGCAAGTGTCCCACATCCAACACGGTGCAAATTATTTGTGATGCTGTAATGTTATGACTAATGTTTTAACTCTGATATGATCATACTGTATAGGCTAGTTTAAACCTCACTGAAGTAACATCCAGTGTGTCTATTAACTTTATATGAATTGTAATACCTGAAAAAACACAATTCTGAACATGCAGAGCCATATTGTTCCTTATTGTGCAAGGGTATGAGTTATAGTAAAATGACCAAAAAAACTAAACCTAATAATAAAGGAACAAAGTTTATAAAAGACTTATCGTGTTATCATATTTTATCAATCAAGATTTTCAAATCTTGTTTAAAAAATCTGAAAGAAAACAAAAAACATTTATCATACTCCATAGTCGCCCTGGCTATGCAGAGTATAGTGCAGTTGAGTACACTTTTGAACTGCTTGATCTTTACTTGAATTTTTCCATTTTCTGCCAAGTAAAACTTGCCCGTTTTGTAAAGTTTGAAGCAAATATTGCACTTTTACCCCTATACATTTATTTAATAACATAAATACTACATGCTACATTCGAGTCAAAGTAGTGCATTTTTTAATCATTTATTTTTAATGGCAGTCAGATTAAAACAAACAACAAACAAACAAACAAAACAAACTGAAAATGCTAAATATTGGATATTTAAATTTTAAAAAAAAGCACTAGTCAAAATTAAGGGAAATGCCAAATGTAAATACAGTACATTATTTTTACGTTTAAGGATAACGGCATGGATAATATTCCCTTTAGTGGAATATCGTCAGCAGGGCTGCTCATCCTTCGAAAGTCACCTACTAAAGGTTTTACTAAAAAAAAAGCAGTTTTCTCAAGATTTTACTGGAATCTAATGGCAGAAAGTTAATGGTTTTTATTAGTGTATAATCGCGACGAGTCATCATGTTTTCATTACCTTAGAATGAGCCTCTATATGTAAAGAGTGAGCCAGTTCTCTTTCATGGGGTCCACCCTGTTGGATATTTCTACAGTAGTGTGTTTTGCATTTTAGCAGGCTCCGTAAAGGAGGGTGAGAACAAGGGGGTTCAGTTGCCTGCACTTTCCAACCAAAATGCCAGATGTCATTAAATCCACACATCA
>KV751378.1:437742-470191 GCA_001698575.1 Mola mola | reverse complement strand
CATTAAATTTAAATTCAAAACTTTTTTATAAATATATCACACTCATCGTACCACCTGGGAAAAAAATTTACGCAACCAAAGAAATTAGGGGTTAACATGAGAACCATTACACAAGTCGTCATTGTTGAGTTTCTCATACGTTTGGGAGATCTGGTCCTGGGTTCCTCCCCCCCGTGTTTTCCCTTCTCCCCCTTAGGAACAGTTCGTTGAGTGGCAGCTGCAGCAGGTGACACACCTGAGGATCTTCACTCATAAGTTCCTGCATGTAAACCCTTCAGTCGTTCATCGTCAGATCGTCCAGACGTCCAGGCTCTGGCCTACTTTCTCAGACTTACGCTCTGTGTCATTTTCACGACTGTTTTTACCAGTGGCTTTTCATTCACCTGAATCTCCTCCAATTCTTAAAAAAAATGAAAACAAAAAAAAAAACACCTGCAATACAAGCTGCCACTCACACTGGAACTGCTCCCTCAGAGACACCTCAACTGCTCATCTTCTCACAATAAAACCCTCTGCACCAAGGTCTGTCTTGTGTTTGGGTCCTTCTACTTGTTAAAACTACAGACTTTCAAAGTCGTGTCAGTCCAGCCTTAAAATTCAAAGTTAAGTTAACTTTGAATTATTAAAGTTATCTTAGTTTTAGTGGGTTGCCAGGAATTCAGACACTGATTACATTACACTTTGAGAGGCTATCTGAATACATCCACCTTATTCAGATTTGGTTTACCATTTCTCACATGCAGGCAACATCCTTGATGTTTGTTTCTCATCTTTATTGTAAATCTACTGGATTTTTGATATTTTAAAGGCAACTGAGTAAGCAATGCAGTAAATATTCAATATTTCCATTCCTTTGACCTTCAGGTTCACAGACTTTTGTATTAAGATTAACCACAGAATCTTTTTTTCTCTACCACCGCCTTTTTCACACAAGCTGTGAAGCCTCCAGCCTTCATATTTTCCCATCCTAGATGAAAAGTGATGCACTTAAAGTGGCATACCATAGGAGAAATCAAAGCCATACTAAACTTGACAGCCATTCATTGTCCCTTGTGTTCACATCAGTTATGAAAATTGTGCAAAATCCACCAGTAAGTAACCAATTAAAGTCAAAATCATTTTCTTATTGTTTCACATTCTTCAAACAATGAGTTTGAAACCAGCCAAACACACAAGTGCTCTTCTTTTGTGGATGTTTCAAGCATCTCTCTGCATCTTTTATTGTGTGGACAATGGAACTGTACAGCAGATGGAAAAGAAATAATTTTCTGATGCACTGTAGAGTCATTTGAGAGAAACGGCTCCTTGATAGTGAGATTTTCTTCACCTCTAATCTGGGGAGAACCATGCCAGCATCTATTAGGCGTCATTGGAAGGACCTTGTGGCCTTGTTTAGACAAAGTTCCACAGATGTTCTTATAGGAGGTTCTGATGGTCAGCGGGTTGAGAAACGCTTTTGAAGTTTTGTAAACAGCCATTAAAGAGAGACCAGCCCGGCAAGACTTTGGTTCAGCCAATGCCACAAACAGTCAGTGTGATTTAACAAACTGAACCATGACAACTTTCAATCTTGGCTGCAGCTACACAACCTCTTAGTTTCATAATATGCAGTGTCTTAGTGCTGCAGCTGTTATATAGAATTGTCTATGATAGCTGAGTCTCTAAATCATTACTGTTTAGAACTGAAGTTAAGACCGAGAGACTATGTACTAATTCGACTTCAAATCCAGACTGGGACCCCTATTACTGAAGATTTAAATAAAGATTGAAACAGCTTTTACAAAAGTAGTTCTGTGATCACATTATTATTCACATACGAACAGAGCACAAACAGGCATTTTCTTTATAAAACTGCATGACACATAGAGAGGTGAAGATATTTTTTTGTGCTTGTGAAATCTTTCATATCTCCAGAGATTGCTGAAAATTGTGATACCAATGGGGCTGAATAATGAGAGTGAAACTAGAAATGAAATTTACAGCTGGTAGACAAGGTACGAAAAGTTCAGACAATACAAAACAGGGTTTAATGGAAATTGTCACACTACACAATGTGTTATGAGATGTTCAAAGGTTGCACATTATAGAAGAGTGTAATCCAAATGATTGCGTTATGAAGGCATCATTTCACTGCAGCATTTAACAGTTTCCTAAACAGTTTCCTTCCATCACGTTTCCTAAAAACTAACAAACATGTTTTCTTTATACCAGTTGGCATCTGTCACAATAGTGCCACCCCTACAAAAGCTAGATGATGAACATAAGATTATCATGGTTCTGGGCTTTTGTCATTACTTAATGTATGGTTTTGAATTTCTGTGTATTCACACCTTTTTGTTTTTGTTGTCATTTCTTGTTTCCTGTTTTACTTTGAAATATTTTTCCCTCTTATGTCTTGTTTTATTTTACACTTCCTCCCTTTGTCCTCTTCCCTCCACTTTTGATTCCCGCCCTGATTAGTCCCACCTGTGTCTTGTTATCTTACCCTTCCCAGTGTATTTAACTCCATGTGCATCGCTTTGTGTTTACCAGATTGTCTTGCTCCACTGCGTGCCTTCAGTCAAGTGTTTTCCATGTGTCTGCTTTTAGTGTTTTGACTCACTGTCTTCCAGACCTTTGCCTGCTTTTTGGATTGTGCCTCTGCCTGTTTGGAATTGTGATTTCTGTGAATCTGACAGTCCCCCTTTCCTGCCGTAGCTTGTGACTTTGCCTCTAAATAAAAGACTGAACCAAAATGGCTCAGCACTTTAAGTCTGTATTTGGACCAGATTCTTCCTTCTGAATCCAATCCTTGTGCACACTAAACCCTGACATTGACTTACTGACCACTTTGTTGTAGCGATTTTGATAATGGAACTTGGCAGGCAACAGTTTGAAGCTAACCATAATGGCACGACATGAATGAGAACAGAGCCAGCACAGCGATAGAGGACGCCTCTCCACTGCGCTCAGAACAACATGCTGCTCAACTTCAACTCAGAGAGAGACATCACCATCGCAGAGGGCCTATCATGTTCACATATCTCCATCCTGACAGAGCACAGAAACAACTTAAGGGGAAAAGGCAAAGCTCCCTTTAGGTTGTTGCCAAGATGAGCAATAGAAAGCATCAAGACGGAGGTGGTGATTAAAGCCAACCCGAATATTAACAGTATAAATTTAACAAAGATCAGTGAGGTGTCTTAACCTTTGACTGTATATAGAACAACTTTGAAAAGAACCTAAACACTATTAGGAGACAACATCCACCCCAGCCTGTTCACCCTGCTGCTGCCTGGCAAAAGATACAGAAGTACCTGCTGCCATACCACCAGACAATGCAGCAAGTACCTGTTAGAACTCAGTATGACCATGATTTGCATCTCACAGACCCACACATTTCCTTTGCATAGAGCTGGTTAGGTTATTGATTGTGGCCTGTGGAATATTGGTCCACTCCTCAAAGTCTGTGAAGTTTCTGGACATTGGCAGGAATTGGAACCTACTGTCCAGCTCACTGATCCAAAGCATATCAAAAGTGCTGGATAGGTTACATGTCTAGTGAATATGCAGGCCATGCAAGAGCTCAAAAGTTGTCGGGTTCCAGGAATTATTTACAGATCCTTTCAACATGGGGCAATGCATTACATGACAGTGGACGAATGACAGGATGATGGACTTGAGGATCACATCCCAATACCTCTGTGCATTCAAACTGACATCAATAAAATGCACTTGTGTTCATTGTCAGAAAATAATCCCAACACCATGGGCCACTCTTTTCATAACATTGACATCACCAAACTGCTCGCCAACCCAACATCATGCTATTTGCCCGATACAGTGTAAACTGGGATTTGTCTGTGAAGAGGACACTTCTCCAAAGTGCAACACACCATTGAAGTTGAGCTTCCCTGAAATGTTTTCTGGCTGTTTGCAAAAAAATTCTGCATCATTGCAAACTGACTGTCAGCTGTTTAGGTGGCTGACCTCAGACGGCATCTCAGGTGAGGACACCTGATATGGTGGTCCTGGGCTGATGTGGCTACATGTGGTCTGTGGTTTTGAGGCCTGTTGGATGGACTGCCAAATTCTCTAACACAACATTGGAGGAAGTTTATGTAGGTGAAATGAACATTCAGTTAAAAAAGGGACGGCTCTGGTGCACACTCCTATGTGCCCTCAAAGTTTGTGGTATTATGTTGCGTGCAAGAACTGAACATTTTATAGTGGCCTATTTTGACCAGGCCAAGGCACACCCATGCAATAATCGTGCTCTTTAATCTGCATCTTGATTACAGATTTTAACAAATTTGTAAACCAAATTTGGGAAATATGAGCTATTTTTTTTTTTTTTTATACGTAATCTTGTATGTTTTGACTCCCATTTTCCACAAATTGAAGTAAAAGTGTTGCATTTATTTTTGTGTATTATCATGGCAGGCAAAATTCACAGGTCAGTAGAGGCAGGGAACAAACAACCAGAAAGGGTGAGGGAAAAGTCCAGAGTTCAGAAACCAGTTTGCAGAAAATACTCAAAACACTAGGAAAACAAGGAAAAAGAAATACATGACATAATGATGATCTGACACACAGACCACATGGAGTTAAATACTTGAAGATGGAGATAATTGGCCACTTTAGGAAGGGGCAGATAGCAGAATACAAGTGAAACATGTGAAGGTAATCATATAGGAGGGACACATAGAAACATAAAGACCATTATACCGTTCAAAAATTTTGCATTGTATAATGAACATTCAACTTTGATTCTTGAAAATCATTCCCTTCTCCTTAATCAAGCAGGCATGGAGGTGATTAAAATGCTCTCACGTGCCTCTGAAACTGATAAAAAATTTCTGCATGATCAATAGTTGTCATGCCTGATCCTTGACATTTGTGCAAAGTCATTTGTTAAACAGGATTAAATTATAACAGGAACAGGAATTTAGCTTTATTTTTGTTTTTGTTTTTTTGCTAATTTTGGTTCAGTTTAATGCTGCAGATTGTTATATCCTAAATGATTAAACCCAGCTTTGAAGAAACATTGCTCAAGAAATGTTGTTCTGAATGATCCTGTTGAGTCCAATAACCTTTTCCACCATGAAAACATTGCCCATGTTTGCCTTTCATTTCCATTCTTGGCTTGCACAAACTTTCTTTCAAGCATTAATCACCTCCAGGTTTGATTAATGCAACAGCACCCTCTATAGCACAACCTCTGAAGTCCAGCAATACACACAAAATTCTCTGTTTCTGTGTGTGTGTGTGTCTTTGTGTGAGAGATTGGTGTTGATTTAGTGATTGGTGAGCTGAGTTTCATGTTCCTGGATAGTTCGACTCCATCTTTGGATGTGTTTCGTGTGAAACATCAGGAGGGCTTATTACATGGTTTATGCGAGCTCAGGGAATGAAGTGTTTTGAGTGTGGAGATGTGGGTCACAAGCGGTCCTCACAGGCAGGAGCAGAGCGGCATGCGCGCTCCTATACATGTGGAGGCTGGTGGCTTCAGCCAGTGTTGATGTTTCCGTGCCTGCTGGTGGCTCCGCTGTCTTTCAGGACCGTTCAACAGGACAGGTGGAGACTGTAAAGGATGCTGGGCCTCTGCTGGGCAGTCTGTTTAGTAACGAGATGATTGTCTTGGAGTATGAATCCTACTGATTGTGCTTCTGTAGCTGACAGTGTTTCCCAGAATGTTGATTTATATCCCTTAAAAAGGATAATTGGTTTCCTGGATGGATCTTTTGGTACATCTGTTCATATTAAAAATTATTTTCCTGATGTGACAAAATTAATTCAGTCAGCTACCCCTTTGCAAAAAGTTGTTCGAATAGATTTACTGAATGGAAAGAAATGTTATTTGAGGAAGTTTCAAATTCAACTCATCCGAGGCTAAAAAGGTTAAGATAAATTTCACAATAAGAGCACCATGATTTAAAAGTACTGGGTGTTTCTTTTCTGTGGATTGCTTTTTCTTCTCTTATGCAGGGTTTAAGGGTGGCTTGATTAAATATAAATGGAGGCAAAGATGCTCAAATAAGAGCTTTAATAACTGAGGTTATCCTGCAGAAACAACTGTTTTTTCTCTACAGAAAAGGCACAGTGATGATGCAAATGCAATAGACTGGGGCCTGTGATGGGGAGGGCAGCATGTCCTGAGTCAAGGAACCAATTCAAGTGCAGAAATAGCATTTTTTTTTTTTTTTTTTTTTTTTTTTTCCCCGTTCGGCTCTAAACATGAGGGTTCTGTCCAGCACACAGGTAGTGGAAGGCAGAGGGCCCAGTGATGGCGGAAATAGATGAACACAGGTTTTGTTTTATTAACATACCGTTTATGCACCAAATCAAAGTTCTGAGCATTTTGGACTCTTTAAAACGTTGAAGGAGATACTGAGTAACCTGCACCCAGGACAATGCCTTGTTGCAGGAGAAGACTGGAACTGTTGCATTAATTTCACTTTGGACAGGATGGAGAGGAGCCACATTTTCAGTTGTCCTTCGTTCTGTCTTATGTTTTAAAGATGAGTGATCTGGTGGATGTTTGGAAGATGAAACACCCTTCAGCCAAACTGTTCGCGTGGGTTAAAGCACGTGATGGTAGAATTAAATTCTGTCTAACCTATGGGCGGTGGGATTTTTTTTACTCAGGTTCTAAAGCGCCAGATTTTTCCTTTTGCCTTTACAGACCGTCATTTAGTGTTATTTGACTTAATGTTCTGTCAAAATGTAAAGGCAAATTGCCTGGCATTTTAATGAAAAAATTATTACAGGATGGTATTTTTTGTGAAAATTTCAAACTGTTTTGGGTTTTCTGGAGTTCAAGGAAAGCGTTTTTTCCCCTCTCTCACTCAGTGGTGGGAAGTAGGAAAGAGCCAAATTTGTGTTTTGTCAGCAGTATACATAACATTCCACGGCTATGATTAAGAAAACTGTGCAGGATTTAGAAGATGGAAAACAATTAGAAAACATATCTGCACTTCAACCTGATCAAGACAAAATACAAGAGCTAAACTTTTCCTTTCTTCCTCAGGGAGCTAAATACGCTTTGGTACAAGTTTGTTCTTTGAAGCCTCACATTATAGATGTACCTACCAGGTTCTTTAACGTGGAGAAAGAAGTTGGTCAAAAAAAATGGATGGTTTGTTTAAGTTTTCCTGGTGGGAAGAGGACCTTTTCCGGCCTGACAGCCGTGATGTGGACTGTGCTCTGGAGGTCCTGCAGGGACTTCTTAAACTGGGTCCAGAGGATCAGAATGTTCTTGGCCGGAACTTGTGTCTGGACTCTAGATGAACTTACTCCTGCCATGTCAAAAATGGCGTCGGGGAAGGCACCAGACATAGATGGTTTGCCTTCAGACTTCTTTAAACACTTGGTTCAGCATTTTGGGACAGGAATTGTTGGACGTGTTTGGAAAAAGGGACACTGCCTGGTGTAGGCGAGCAGTTCTCTCTGCTGCCCAAAAAGGGAGATTTAGCCCTTTTCAAAGAACTGTGGCTCTCTTATGCACAGACTTTAAAATGCTCTCTAGTTCTGTCAAATAGACTGAAAAATTGATTGACCTGCTGATTGGTGCATATCAGTCTTACTGTGTTCCAGACAGGTCTATGTTTAATAATTTATTTTTAATCAGAGATGTGTTTTGATGTTTGTAAATTATATAACGTTAATGTTGCTGATGCAGTGCAAACTCTGAAGAGTTTGGTTGCAGCTCGTCTGAGAATAGAACATGTGTTCTACACTCTAATAATTTGGGCTTTCTCAGAGCTGTGTGGGAGGTCAATCAGGTCTTATGTTCTTTCAATGAAGACAGAATGCTGCTCCTCATATGTTTTTTAACAACCTGGTTTTAATGTTTTAGAGTGTTGTAAATAAAGTTTAGTTGAACTTTTTCATTAGTTGGTTAAAAGTTTCTTTCCTGGCACTCTGATTGGTTGGCGGCGGGGCAGGATGCCGGTCAGGCGGACGTTGAGAGCGGGTGAAGGTGCTGCCGTAGGCCTCGCTGTGGGACAGGTGGTTGGCTATGACGGCATCACATCCGCCTCCAGTATGAACAGTGCCGTGGTGCTGTTTTTGAGTGACGTGTTGAAGGTGGAGCAGATCGTGGCGTCATCGTTCAAGAGACGTTCACTCCTGTCTATTCGCTTGTAAACCCGGCGAAAATTACTTCGAATGCCCGACCGTTTATTAAAAATGCTGATCCGTCCAAAGCCCTGTCCAGATGTGGTCAGCTAGTGTCCCCCATTAGGGTGTAGATCCCCGCAGCTGAAGCATGAGGTGTGTCACAGACAGCAGGTGTTCATCATTCCCAGACACGGTGACGGACAGTTAAATCTGACACGGATGTTTAACGTGGACAATTTTACTTCTGTTGCCTTTGTCATCATCAGACACAATGAAATGTTTCGGCAGAGGGATACCTGGTTCAGGGAGTACTGCATACCTGTGTCAGTCAATATGAGATAGCCACTTCCAACCTCATTTTGGCCACACCATCAGGGTCTACACAATACTTGACTGTTTCTTGGTTTATGATTTGCTCTGCAAGCTACAAAGTTTCATTTAAGTATATCAGGACTTCTTTAATGATGGATGGCCAAGGATAATCCCACTGTGACCTTGCACACAAAAACGCCACACTATGTTGTGTCCTGGTGTTTAGGATCTCCAAGTGTTGAACACGACCACTTCCCAACGGCAGGATACTGACTACGAACCAGTGATCTAAAGAAATTTATCACAAGTGTGATGCTTTAGCCGGCGTAAAACACTTTTCAATTTAAGCTCTGGTGAAATTACACTACAAATACTTCAGTAATCACAAGAAAAACTAATTCACCTGCTGAAATAGAGTAGCATCCAAATGCACAAACACATCAGTATCTAAACTGATACTGCACTTACCTTGTTACATACCTGCAGTGATCCATCTGTTTTTGTGTGGCCCCAAATGGGTCCAGGTACAAGGACCTCCTTTCCTGAAGGTAAATGATCTGTAGAAATGCAGTTACAAGTGATAGCCTAGCCATCACATGGGCTAATGGGTTGTATCAAATTGTGTTAACAATTGAGAATACTTACAATGAGTGTCCAGTGTCCCTGGTGGCAAACTGCACTGGCCGCCACATTTTGATTCAAAAGGGCAACCTAAAAACAACATACATGTTCAGTGCGTAGTATATATCAATTAGGTATATTAGAACTTGTAACATCTCACTTACCCTTTTATAAAGTTTTGATGAGTCCTGCCACACCTGAGTCATGGTGTAGGAGTCAATAATATAAGAACTTATCTTCGTCCCCACATTTGCCAGGTAGGCAATAATAATCTACGAGGACAAAAGTGATCGTTGCTCAGCTGTTGACATTCTAAAGAGAAATATCAGACCAATAATTATATGAACAAATAGTACCTCACTCTCCAACTCATTTCCAGGGGCCAGGTCCTTTTAAGTTCTCTGAATAAACTTTGTAGGTCCCAACCGTTCACCAGAGGGTCTCAACTCTGCCCATATGTCTCTGATTACTTTCAAATAGAGAAGCTGACACCAATGTGTGAAATACAGGGTTTTACGAGTGCATTGTGGAAGAGTACTCACCGATTTCTGCACCACTGGAGGGTTGTGGGACCTTGTGGCACACAGTTTAAGACAGCATCTCTTCCTGTGTGGCAGATGTTTGTGTTATGTCTGTGTGTGCGTATGCTTGTGTTTATGTATTGTGGTAGCCTGTGATGGTCCAGACAGAGAGGGATTCAACATTTTTTGCAATTTTCTAGGTATTCTCTCCTCTGGCTGGACATAATGTATCAGATGGTCAATTTTTGTTTTTTTCATCCCTTTGCCAGACACAAGGTTTGCACATTTCCCCTCAATTTCCACCGATCCACCCTCACTTTTTTTTGGACGACAAGGTCCCCCACTTTAAACTTGTCCTCCTGGCCTCTCTCCTCTTTCCGTTTGCTCCTGGCCTGTCTTTATCTCGTCCTTGACATTTTTATCTGTGGTCCTGGAGTTTGGAGGTCTTCACAAGTATCTTCTCTTATAACCAGCCTGTTTTTCTCTTCTGTGATCTGATAAAATGCATGAATGGACGGATGAGAGATTGATGGATGAAAGATAGATAACATAAAATTGAGCAATCTTACATCATACTCTTCTGGTATCTCTGAAGGATACCTCGCCTCTCTTCCAAACATCAAATAGTACAGACTGTACTTGTTGGTAAGCTGTTTTTTTGTTCTTAGAGCGAACATTGTTGCCTTAAGTAAGCTGTCCCAGTTTGTGGGGTGATCAGCTACCACTTTGTTAAGGGACCTGAGTATGCAAAATTCAAATATAAACATGACACAAAGATTTTGGGTACACATGTACAACAAGGCAGCTCTGTCAGGAGCAACACCACATGGTATTGTTGATACTCAAGTGTTAAAAATTATACCTCTGTATTGTCCCATTTAGTTTCTCCACAAGGCCTTTGATCTGGATGGTAGGGCAAACAGACGCTTCTCTTGATGCCCAGCTTCTCGCATAACTCATAGTTGACCTTATGATAAATTGGAATAAAATGAAAAACAGGCAGCACAACAGTACGGTATTTGCTCATAGGGACACATACAGTATCATTACAGTACCTTGTTGCAAAATTCAGAGCCCTGGTCTGTTAGCAGTCTTTTTTGGTGCACCAAATTTGTAAAAGAAATCAAAAATACAATATGTGACCTGGACTGCTGTTTTGCTTTTGAGTGTGTAAACCTCTGACCATTTGGTGAAATAATCAACCATAACACATATTCTATGTACTGGTTGCCACCATCTGTCAGTGTGAGTTTACCCACCAGGTCCATTCCAACAAGCTCAATGGGCTGTTACCTCCCAGAAAAAAGAAAAAAAAAATGTGAATGATATCACGTTTCTTTAAGCCGACAATTCATTCATCATCCCTTTTACCTCTATTGGACTATATTGCCTCTTTTCCTTGATGGTAACCCTCTAATTGGCATTGTGGACACTGTGCAACCTAAAACAGACATATATGCAGGAGTGATGTCAAGCAGGAGTCATTCTGTTACTGCACAAGAGTATAAACCTTTTTATTTTTTGTCCAGGTCTCTATTTTTCACCAACTTCATGTTCACAACAACCAAAAAAAAAAAACCTAGCAATCAGCCACCAGCACCTTCCTGTACAACCACAATAAAACCAGTGCCTTCAAAATAAAATGCTTTTTAAATACACAATAACTAACTCATACTCTTAATACTAATCAACAGAAGCATTGTTCCTTTAATGAGGAGTCTCGGTACTCTGATTAGGAACAGAATACTCTAACAATGATAACATGAATCATGACTTGACAAAAAGTTCCCTTTTTTGTAAAGCAGACTGCAAGTTGTTCTTTTGAATTACACCATTGGACCCTCGCAACCTTTTGGGTTTGAGAGTGTTTCACAATTTTAGATCTCTGTGGTTAAGATGCTACTTGCACCGAATCTTGTGAACTGATCAATGATGTGGAGATATCAGACACCTGGTTCAATTTTAATGGAGATCTACAGCCAGTCTCATTGTAGTCTGACAGTGGCTGACCAACGGTAGGCTTTGTTGTAGTTTTATTGGATCTTCAACATACTTCACATCCACTAACAATTTTTTATGATATGGCACTTTGTATCATTGTTTCTGGAGCTCTTTAAAAGTGTGTGTAACCTGTCAGCAGAAGCATGACCAAACTGTTTATGCAGCTTCAGCAAGATTTTTCTTTTGTAGCTGAGCTAATTTCCTCTGATATGTATCTCATCTTCAGAGTGCATTTCTTCATGCTCTTTTCTTTGGACCCATTGTCTTCTGCTGTTGCCAATGCCTGTTCATCAAACTGAATCCTCTTGTTATTGTCCATGATGCTCACACAGTAATGACAAGAGCTTGTAAAGTCAAGTTTCACAGGTTGGCTGAACATAACAGGGTTGTCATTCTCCATATCCAGTACTGTCCCAGCTCTTTTCATGGAGGCTTTACTGAAAAGGAGCGGAATGTCCACCAGGACAGCGTTAGTTTCAATGTGACATGTTTCTTGAATTTTGGCAGGGATCTTCAACTCTTTGGTAGAATATACCATTTTTCAATCTCCAAACCTCAAGGGTCTGTGACTGGGTGTTTGTATTTACTACCTCATTCAACTCCTCCTGGCTTAGCTCATTGATGTAATTATGTAGCCACCGTGGCCACACACACCGTCGGTGTACAGGTCAAGTCGATAATAGCTGATAGTCTTCTGAAATAAAGATTTCTGCTTCAGTGGGTGATTTTTTTTTTGTGTACAGAGTGATATTGTATTCCTCAATTTTATCTATCACTTTCCTCAGTCAATTGGACTTGCTCACTTGTGTGTGGTCAGACCTTGGCCTGTGAAATGTTCCCTGGCACCTCTGCTACCATGTTACTGCGCAAGAATATAAACCTTTTTATGCTGCGTCCAGGTCTCTTTATTTTTCACCAACTTCATGTTCAAAATAACCGCAAAAAAACCCAGCAATCCACCACCAGCAGCTACATGTGCCTTCAAAATAAAATTAGCAACTTAATTCTTCAGTGTACATCCGCAGATAGACGTTCCACATTTGCAAAAATGTGCATTAGCATCCAAAACACGAATGTGTGGCAGAAGGATCTAAACAACTAATTTCATACGGTTGCTAAATAAATTTTCCATCCTTGAATTCTAAACGTATCAACTCACCCATTTGCAAATGTCCTCCTCCATTCCAGGCCAACAGTAGCGGTTAATTATGTGTGTAATAATGTGGGTCTTCTCCACATCACAATTACCACCAATGTTGCTGGAGTGACACTCCGCAAAAATGGCATTGGCCACGTGGGTAGTTGTCACCACTTTCGACGGGTGCACTGTTTGTTTTTTCTTGCGCCGGCAAATATAATATTGGGCTCCACCTGAGGTTTAAATATAATGACTTTTTTTTTTAATTCAAATTTTAAGTTTGAGAAAATTATCACAAATCTTTATTTCCATATAATATGCGTCCTTACCTTTTACCCTGAAGGCGTCAGCTCGTCTCCGAATCACAAATCTCTCCTTGTTGGTTGACCGTTTAGGATATTGGTGGTTGCTGAGATTATATTCAAGTATTTCTGAGATTATTTTTCCATCCATGTCTTACCCTAACTGTCCCTAGCTACCTCTGTTTACCTCACCCTCACTCCTCCACACACAATCCACACTTCAAACACAAACCACAGCTCAGTCTCTCTCACTGTATATATCTCCAACCTACTCAAAAACCCACAAAGTTGGGTCACATAGCTTGATCCTTTATAGAATCCCATTACCCCAAGTAATTTAACTTTGCGCACCTATGTATAGTTGAGAGGTTACTGTTGTATAGACTGTGATGCCCAGGACAACCCTGCCCCCCCAAATGCTTTCAGTTGCCACACCTG
This sequence comes from Mola mola, assembly GCA_001698575.1. Taxonomy (NCBI): domain Eukaryota; kingdom Metazoa; phylum Chordata; class Actinopteri; order Tetraodontiformes; family Molidae; genus Mola; species Mola mola. The sequence goes on along the minus strand of KV751378.1, from coordinate 456,758 downwards.
TGCATCCAATTTCTGTTCCTCCGAGCACAATGAGTCACAGCTGTGACAAATTTGGTGAGCTGCATTGTGTAACGTCATGTGATAAGTGAGATGATTAGATGACCTGTGTTACATTAGATGTACTTTAATATTGACCATTAGAGACAGTGGATACACGATGATGTGTCAGATCTCACCATGTCACACTTTTAACACGGTGACCTGCATGTAGACTTATGCTCCACATTTTCATTTACACTGATTGCCTGTGACGAGTGTGAAAAAGAATAGGTGACTAATACTGCCAAGTATGAAATAAAGGCAGTTTTTTAGAAATATGACTCTTTATGTTGCACAATATTAAGTTCACTAATTTTTCCAGGCATCAGGCTTTTTGAGACGTTGAAAGTCACACCGTTGTCACCTTTTCATCACTGTCTAAACACCCCAAGAACCCTGAATTGTGGCATGATAATCGTCTTCATAGTGGCCGAAGCAATGCCTACAGCTGACTGTTTACAGCTGTTCATCCAGTTTGCAGAACGATTCACGGTGTGTAGTTAGGGTGGAATAATGTGATTGTGATAATAAAATGACACACGTCCATAGACAACAGATAAACGGACTTGTGATTGTGAACCATGTCACAGGTTGACCTGGACACCTGACCCTGTGCCAGCGAGCAACATGTAAAGACGACTTGTTTCATTTGCGGGCTGTATGACAAATAAAAGTCCTCATTGGACTTGACGTGAGATTGTTTACAGTACATGGAACAAATATGATTGTGCCTACGGGTGGTTCTGTAGACGTTTGATGCGAGAGTGATATCTAAGGGAGATCGCTGGAGAAAAGTGGCGTCACCAGTTAATCTGGGCGCTCAGCACTGACAGCCATCACCACACTGCGTTTAAAGATCACAGGAAGAAATGCCTCAAAGTGTTTCCTCTCAGCGCAACAACACTGGAACATCATGATGTACATATGACACTGGCAACCTCGACATCAGTACGATTTCTTGACGTTTGTAGTATTCTGAACTAACATCACACAGTCATGTTCATCGTCATTCAGTTCAGCCCTTCAGTTCACAGGTTGGACACCGCTGATTGTCGGTAACTGTGCAGACTGCTCAGCCACAAGCTGTCCAATAGTGCTTGGGTGGGGGCCCTCTTCTTCAGAGCATTCAATCCTCATTCAGTGGAGGTGCAGGACATCCTGCCTGGTCACATTTTAAAAGTGAAGGCTCTTATTGAAGGTGTGCAGCTGTTTTTTTATTCTTATTTATGTTGCAGTGCTCTGTAAAGACAGCATGACCTCTTTAAATGTTTTATGTAATTTGATCAGAGACTGTGCTAATGATTATTTATTCCTGGGCGGTGGCACAGACACCTGGCTCTCACTTGCCAGACTGGACCTTTTTTTTTTAAACATCATTTTAAACCGTCCATTACCTATTGTCATGTTAACACCACTGTCATATCAGATTGGATCAGATTTCTCCAACCGTGTAAACTGGTTCGCCATCGATGATGCGGGGAGGAGGTGGTTTGGAGGCTGGGACGAGGGTGCTTTCTTTGACCGGTTCACCTTGCTTACATGGAACGAGGGGTGGACTCGTGAGGACCTAGGAAGTTTGAGTCTCACAACAGATGGATTAGTGACCTTTGACACAGGAACAGGATCTATTAATCTTGGGGATAATTTACGTGGATCGGTGTGTAAGGGCAAATCTTGGGTTGAGAGGCAACCCTTCCAACCAGGACGGTAGACAGGTTCAGCCCGTATCCTCCTATCTGCCGCCTACTTGTAGGCGCCCGATGACTTAATAGAGTCGACCTGGCTCTGGAACGCTTCTGGCGACAGCGACGGACCATAGAGGCTGCTGATGGGACGTTTTCATCTGGCTCCGTCTCCTCCTCCAAGGGTCCACCTGAAACAATGTTCCGAGAGACGTCCGACCAGGGGCGCTGCACTTCCCCCCGCGAGGACGGAGTTGGCCACTCAATTATGGCCTGGAGCTTCTGTTGGTCCCTCCCAAATTTGCCACCCAATACAACACACCTCATTAAAGAAACTGGACTTTCATGGAGATCACACTTGTCTGCTCCCTCAGAAATCCCCTCCTGGGGAGATTCTCTGTCCAGAAAACAGTGCTCAACACAGTTCCTTCCCCACTCTAAAACATTTCCCGTGGACCAATCTATATGGGTGTTATCTTTTAGCAGCCATGGGAGGCCTAGAATGAGTGGGTGATGGACAGACTCGAAAAGGAGGAAGTGTACTTTCACCTGATGACCGTCATCAAACACAAGTGTCACTGGGGACGTTTGGTGTGTAACCTTACACATCAATCTACCATCTAGGGCTGATGTAGACAGAGGTTTAGAAAGCTTTACCCAGGACAACTGGTCTCTTAGCAACTCGGAAATCCATCAAATTAGTGTCTGCTCCGGAGTCTACTAATGCTTGCAGGAATAGGGAATCAGAACTCGATTGGAACATTACTTTAGTGAGAGGTCTCTTATACCTGCTAGGTAGTTTGGTTTGACTCACCAAAGACGACGCGGCAGCGTGAGGTGTTGGAGACCTAACCGGGCAAGAAGCGAGGAAGTGTCCCAACTGTGCGCAGTAAATGCACCTTCCTTCCTTCATTCTCCGCTGCCGTTCCAGTGGAGTGAGGCAGGTCCGGCCGATTTGCATTGGTTCTGGTAACTCACCGGATGGCTCAGGTCTATCAAATAATTTGTTAGAAGGAGCAGGGGAAAAAACTTGCCAGTGGGGAACTGGAGGAAAACTTGCTGCTGGGAAACGGGAGCAAACCGGAAGTGATCCTGTTGAAGCCGAGGCTTCTGACGTTCACAGAGTGTATCAATCTTAGCGTTTGCGTTGCCTCAGCCAATGCTTTAGCTGTTTCTCTGCCCGGAGACGTGGACTGGAATATTTGAGTAAAAAGTTTAATAAACTCTGGCAAGGAATTACACATGGCTGATCGTTGGCTCCACTCAGCCGTAGCCCAAGATCTGGCTCGACTAGTTAAATGAGAAATTATGAATGCAATCTTGGCTCAGTCTGAAGGAAAAGAGGCTGCATTGAACTCAAAATGTAGTTCGCACTGGGAAATAAAGGGGCGACAATCCCCAGACTCACCAGAAAAACGTTCAAGGCTAGAAAGGTGGAGAGTGTGAAAACTCACGGTGGAAACAGGAGACTCAGCCGCGGCTTCTGAACCCTTAGGAGATATTGGAGAAGCAGATGGTTGCTGCAGTTGATCAATAACGAAATTTAATTTATCCATTAATGTCGCGCACGTCTATTCACTGCGTATTACTGCTTCTAACATTTCCTGGTGAACAAATGCCAGTTGCTCCTCTAGTCAGTGGAGATGTGTGCCTTGCGCCTTCAAGGCTGAGCGAACTGGCTCTGTCTCTGCTGGATCCATTTCTAGCCAGATTGTATTATCAGGTTCGGGAAACCGAGGACCCAGTTGTACAGAATCACACAGGGGGTTTTATAAATTATTAGTCGTTGCAATAACAAATGTCAAACCAGGAATTCAAATTATGCAGAGGTACAGATAAGGATAAGGCAAACTCGGTAATCGGAACACGGAATACAGATTGGACGCAAGGAGACTTACACGGAATATATACACTGGACTGCTCGCTAGGAAGACAAGACAATCTGGCACAGGAGGAAGGGAACACGGGGGATAAATACACGAGGGAGAGGTAGGCAATAGGACACAGGTGGGACACATTAGGGAGAGGGAATAATCAAACACACCTGAGGGACAAGACTTGACAGGACATGGGGAATAAGACACAAGCAAAACTTCAACATAAGACCGGAAACACTGATTGACCCTAACAACAGACACATGACACTAGCAGACCCTGACACTTTTTTAAGAGCACTGTAGTGCAAAGTAACAGATACAAGTAGAATGCCGTGGCAATCTGGTTGTTGAGATATTTCACTTCAACGGTGAACCTCGTGGTGGAACCAGAAGAAAGTCATATGTACAAATTGCCACACCTAAAGCTATGTTACATGCTAAAGCACAACAGCCCAACAGAAATTAGCAGAGAAGAGTTTTAAAAAAGAAAATAGTAAATAATAAAGTAGTAAAGTAATAATCCCCCTATAGCTGGAACATCTCTTTATGTATTGTAATAACAGAAACACCCTTATCACAAATTGAGGTGAGTTAAAGGTCTTGTGGGATATTAGAGCGGTCATAGCAGTTTACCCTCAGTGCCGTTGAGCCGTAGCAGCACATAATGGACAGTCAGCCTGTCAGAGCCAGCAAGCCCATTAGCCTGGTCTAATGCGTCCAGGACTCCCCGACACCACTTGCCCATCACTGGAGACTAGATCTGGTTTCACACAGAGGCCGCCCAATTTCTTTGTGCATAGGCATCTGTCATCCATATTCAATGACCCCTGGGAAACAGTAGTGAGAAGAGAGAATATTTGTTTTCTCTCACACCCATCAGTTGGCGTATTTAGCACCCATCATGGGTATCCGAATATTAATCAGAAACAGTGAAACATATGAGATTCCTGGGTCCCCTCAAATTGTGAAGTAGAAATTGACTCAACCAGAGGGTGAAATTGTTTTTGACCATGATGCCTATGATCTTGGGTTTCACCACTCTGCTGTGCTAAATGGACTGGGTGCATTAAGGGCCAGAGGACAGGAAAACACTGCAGAGCGCTCTTAAGGTGGGGAGAGAAAAACAACCTCAAGAGGCCTTCCATGTGTTTTTTGTTTTTTTTGGGGGGGGGGTGGGGTTACAACTGGAGAGCAAAACAGGAAATAAAAAGTAACTTTATTTCCTGAATCATCTTCCTAAGGAAAACATCTCTTGTATATTTTGTGTAGGGAGGAACAAAGACAAGAAACAGGAAAATCAATGCTTTTGATATTATTTGATTTGTATTTTCCATTGATTTTTTTTATGAGGACATTAATCTCATTGTAGCAGTTATTGGGGACTGTTTTCTGCAAATAGATTAACACACCTTTGATTCTCTGAGTATCCTGGCAGCAGTTTCTGTGGGATTGACTCAGAATAAACCACAGTGGTGATGCTTATGATATTGACGGAGGGCCTCAGACAGTGCAACGGCGCGGTTAATGTACAAAGACGATAATGGTGCTCAATATAGCACAGGAGAAATCCATACCAGGCTTCAGCTACACATCCCATGCTTGGCTGTTGAGATCAATTCCTTGTTGCCTTTTGACTGGGATTCATTGACAGTACAACATAGAATAGCACCAGGGTCGCCCCATATAAAATCAGAAGATTTTACAAAAATACCTTATTGTATTTTGTTTCATTAATTTGTTGTTGTTTCTCAATTTTTTGCTATCTAATTTGTCTGACTTTCATTCTTTTTAAATCCATCACTTTGTGTTTTTATTTTACTTTACCTCATTCCATTGTGTTTTTATTCTCGGTTTGGCAATACAAAACAATAATTTAAATGCAGATTAACCATTCTAATGCAAAGCTTAAACTGTGTATCATCCACATTATGCTTCATTTCCACAACAAGACAGGCGACTCATAGCGCCAAGGCAAGTTAAGCCAACGTGCGCTACCAGCAGGGTGTGTAAATTCCACACCTGTCCCATCATCCTCTCTCCCTCTCCCCTCCCCTTCTTCTCACACATGCCCCCCCCACCCACACCTCACACTGAACAGCTTGAGGAGCAGAGAGCAGAGCCTACCTTGCTTAGAACATGCAACAGAGGAGATGAACCAGCAGAGAGAGATCAGCTCTGACGGCATCAGCACAGCTCGCCCCCTCACAAACAGGTAACTTGAGATTCTCGGCTTTTATTTTGATGATTGGACACGCACAGGTTGGTATCTAGACTCTTCGGTCAACAGAAGAGGAGTGGTGTGTATTGGAATCACACTGTGATGGATTCAATTGTGTCTTGTCTAATTTAGGAATAGTTTCACTGCTGAATTACTTGTTTGTTCCCCCCCCCTCTTTCAAATCCACTATCTCTTTGCCTCTTTCTCCCCCTCATGTGAGCAAAAACAAGCCTTGAGATATTGATTAAACTCATGTATGAAGGTGATTTGTTGTCTGATTTGTATCACCAGTAAACTCTCTCTGCTCCACGGGATAGAAGAACGGACGGTGGGGCGACAAAGGCTGCAGGTGCCTTTTCTTCTCTTGCAGCAGAGGGAGAAATTACATAATGGCTGGGGAGCTCAGGTAACTCCACTCAGACACTGATATCTTTGAAACTAATCCAACTCTCAGGATGAGTTTACAAGATTTGTGCCGCTGTGAGAGTATGAAATCTAAGTCTGCCCAACTGGGTAACAACAATAAAGCAGTGATGAATAGAATACAGAATACTGTGCATAAGTGTGCAATCCTAATTTTGTTTACCATGATTTAAACATGGAGGAAAAGTAAAAGTGTGGTCGTGGGACCAGTGCAAGCAAACTGCAAAATACTAAGACACAACTGCTGCCTGTGTGTGCTGCACGTTTGCTCATGAGGCTCCTGATTGAAGCTACACAAATGGGAGAGTCAATGATACGATTCCACCAAGCGATGATGTCATGACCCCACTGTTTGGTGGGACCGACAGTTTATTCTGAAAACTGAGCCTGTTGTCCCGAGGCTAAGGCAAACTATCTGAGGACAATCATTGGAAGTAGGGTGAAGGGATTGAATACACCCACTGCATTGAAAGAGAGATAATATCTGCGCCTGAAGTTAGGAAAACACTTACTGATTATGTCATTTACATGCTGTTGGTCTGCAACCAGGCCGGGACAGAAACTAAATTTACTTCATTACTCTGCTTAAGTGCAACACAAAGGCACCTTTGAGTAGTCCCATTGTCACGTTGGACTTCCACTTCCACATCCACAGACATGTTTTTTTCCCATAAAACTACTGACTGCTTACATCACTTATGTCTTAAGTTATTTAACAGATGCATGCATCAGTTTTTTGATGCAACAGTAACATAACAGTGACAGGGATAATTCTGCTTCTTCTTACTGTACTTTATCCATCACAAAATTTTCGAAGGAGAATGTTCACTTGATATATTTCACTTCTGTGTAAATAGATAATGATGCCATGACTGAATTTGAAAGCAGCAAACTGTGGTGCAGCCATTCATCTTCTGTCTCCACACATCCATATTAGTATTTCAAACTAAGCAGTTTGTTTGCATGAGCCAATTCCGTGTGTCTTTCCTTTTGTTAATGGCTTCTTTGCCTGCTGTGGACTCCTGATTTGGATCACATCATAGCTCAACATGCGAGCTGCAGACATTATCACTTCTACAGCATGATTGCCACATCTCTTAAAATCCATGATCGGTATTTGAAATATAATTTTTACGAGTGGTGTAACGGCTTGTTTTTTCTCTTGCAGACTGGCACACACAAAGCTCAGATTTCCTGCTGTTAATGCCACTCAGGGCTGACATTTCTGAAGATGCAGAACTTAGCTCATTAGTGAGCATTGAACCAATAAGAAGTTGTTCACAGTGGCTAAGCTCAGTGTCTGACATGAAAGAATGAGCTCCCACATGCCTGACAGCCCACGGCCATCCCAAAATGGAGAAAGGTGAGGGGACAGGGATGTACAGGGAAGAAAAAAGGGGACCACCTGAACTGTGAAAAAGGAAAAAATGCTCTAAAAGTCTTTGCATGTCTAGACATACTGTAAAGCAGTCAGCTTCTTCTGATTTTTTCAGGTTCTATGAATAAGTACTGAGGCCAACTATAGATTCACTGTGATTTGTGAAGCATTCATTTCTATGAATTTTTATTTTTGGAAAAGAATACTTTTTTAAAGTTGCAACAAAAATGATTTTAGCGAACAAAAACAGCATAAACATGTCAACTATGAACTTACTTTGCCTCACAGTGTTAAAAATAGAGTATGTACTCTCAATCTTTATGTATAATGGGGTAATTTGGAATTTTTTTCATGAGGTGTGCACTCCTGTGCCTACTGAACTGGATTCAGTGAGACTTTACAGAACTGGCTCAGTCCAGCAGGAACAAGAGAGACACCTAATACAACAGCAACAGGGCTAATGATGCCACCATCATCGTCCCCATTAAAATAATCCTGAACGGTCACCAACATGTTCTTCACAGCACACAGATGGCTCTTGTGTGTGTGTGTGTGTGTGTGTGTATGTCCTAATTTATTTCCCTGTGTGTGTGAATCTAGCTGCCTCTGCAGGTATTTTTGTGCTGAGTAACTCTCTTCATGCTTCTCACTATAATAAGCTGTCAGTGTGTTTGCAAGCTTCCTCGCTAAATTGGGATACAACTCAACACCTCTGCAGTCATTATTTAGCTAAATGGACAGGCACTGAATCAGCATAAGCAAAACTAATTAGTAACGAACAGTTATTAGTTATTGGTTCTGGATGTTCGCAACTTTTGTAACCCTTTTTTTTTTCTTACCTGCAAATTTGCAAAAATAAAAATGGATGTTGTAAAAAATAAGAGAATATTAACTGCTATAAAATTTCAGAATTTTTTTTTTTTTTTCTTATACTGCAACCTGTGGCACTAACTAGATTCCTCCAGAGAAAGCAGGAAATACAGACAGGACTGAAATTTACTGAAATGTTTGCATTAACCGTCTTCTCACCTGAAGAGAGAAAACACTTAAAAAGTGCATAGTCTAGCTTTTCTCTGTTTTCCTGGATCAATGTGATAAAATCTCTACCATTACCATTACTTTTAAATGGATTATTTTCTGTTTTAAGTGTTTTCCACTTTGCACTGACAACTTGACCCAGCCTATACATTTACTTCTGTTTTATCGTTGGTATTTTCATATTGTCTCCACTCTTTTTATTTGCATTTTTTTGCTACATTTGCGCATTGCTGTTTACTATGTATTTATTTTGATGTAAATAAAGACCTCTGTTTTATTTGAGGGTTTTGAAAAGAGGTTAATTCATAAGAATATTGTGGTTATCACCAAGAGGAAAACGCCTGTGCAGGTATGCTAATAACATCCATTCACAGCTAAAAATGTTATTTGTCAGAAGGCTGCCACTGCTGCACATAAGATGTCCTTGTATAAACACCTTATATACACTAATTAAACAACATTTTACACTAGCAATCACCCTTGTAAATATCCTTTGAGAATAGTAAGGCTATTTATATTGAAAGCTATGCACTGCTACATATATTAGAATGCTTGTGACCTCCAGACAGGATTATTTACATTATTTTAAATATGTTGACATTTGTTATCAGATGTAGTTCTGCAAACCAAGTACAAGGTAGGTTTAAGGCCAGAATGTTAATTGAAAATGTTGAAAGGATTTATAGTTTCCTTAACAGCTTCACGAGTACTGATTATTTCTTGTTCTCTAAGGACCAGAACATCTCACAGGCCACTGAATCCTGGCATTAAATAATATAACACCAAAAGCTCTGTCTATTGCTAATGATACTTTCCAACTTCACTACTCTAATTTATTAAGAAAAGATAAAGCTTTATTGATCCCTAACTGGGGAAATCACATGTGTATGTAAAAATTCTGAACACAGGGCGTATAACAGTAGGCTTATCAAGTACAGAACTGGAGGATTCTCAAGCAGAGGCAGACAGCAGGGAATTATCTTATCAGGAACGTTTCATCAAGCACAGGTCAAAACCGGGAATCCAATGAATCAAGCTAAGGTACCAATACACAAGACTACAGTCAGAGACCAGAGGACAAAACAGGATCATAAACAAGAAGGCTAACCCAGATATACACTGCTGGAATGCTGACAAGAAACTGACGAGATGAGCACAGGGAAAGCATACCTAAAATACAGGAGGGAGGAGGGGAACAATGAAATACAGGTGAAAACAATCAGGAAATCACACAGGAGGGAAACTTGATAAGAAGAGGGGATTGGCACAAATTTCAAAATAAAAAACAGGAAATGACAAGACCGACCCTAACCAATTTACACTAGCGTGCCCTGAAAAAGCCTACAGGTTTTTCTACACTTTTACTTGAGGAAAAGAGTACTACTGGCACGTGAAAATCTTTTGACTCATCTTTATACCTAAAACCAAGAGATTAATTTGCAAAAATATAAAGGCGTATCTTTTGGGTTTATTAATGTATGCATTTAGCAGTCAATCATACTTTTATTCACTATGGATCTCAACAAAAGGTGAATATTGTTGAAAAGTTTCTGTAATTTAATTCAAGAAGTTTATCTTTGATATTTTGTATATTCACAAAGTATTACACAAGGACTCCAGACCTACAGGTACCTGGGAGTCCACCTGGACAACAAGCTGGAGTGGTCCACCAACACAGAGGTTGTGTACAAGAAGGGCCTGAGCCGGCTTTACTTCCTCAGGAGGCTCAGGTCCTTCAATGTATGCAACCGGATGCTCCTGATGTTTTATCAGTCTGTTGTGGCGAGGGCCATCTTCTTTGCTGTGGTGTGCTGGGGCACAGGCATCAAGGCAAAGGATGCCAACAGACTGAATAAACTGATCAGGAAAGCAGCTTCTGTTGTCGGCTCTCGGTTGGTCACTTCGGAGGAGGTGGTGGAGCAGAGGATGCTGACCCTAACTGCTGGCCATCATGGACAACACCCCCACCCCTTCCATGAATCTGTGAACATTCTGAGGAGCAGCTTTAGCAACAGAACGATACAACCCCGTTGCTACGAGGAACGATACAGGATGTCGTTCCTCGTAGCAATTAGACTTTTCAACACCTTTGTTACTAGACACTAGACACTTTACCTGGTAAAATCATTCACCTCCTCCTACCTGCACTAAACTCTGCACTCTGCACAATATCCGTACATACTGTTAGAATTCTACAACTGCCAATACTGTGTATATTTTTGTACTTTTATTTTTATTTTAATTTATACTTCTATACCTTTATAGTGTTACATACTGGTCCTGTACCAGAACACTCTTGCTGCTGTGACACATTAATTTAATAAAGTCATCTCTATCTCTATCTCTCTAAAGGGATATTTCCAGCCTTTGTTTTTTTTGTTTTAATATTTCTGATTATGCCGTATACTGTCACTGTGAAACATTTTAATATAAAGTCTGTTCATAAATAAAATGTTTCCTTTCTCAGATGATGAAAATTCATAATATTCAAATTTTTTTTAGACGTACCTGTGTTTCTGTACCGCAATTGTTGCAAAATTGTTGTAATACGCCAAATCTCCATAAGGTGGTGCTAAAACCTGTCACCTCGCCGTCAAAAACGTCAATTTAACTGCTCACTCTTATCTTTCTATTAACGTCTCCCTGTCGACAGTATGAAAGTGTCGCCTTCTGTCTCTCTGTTGTGAGTAACGTGCTAAGTTAGTCTCGACAGTTGTATCTCCCCTGTTGGGTAAAGCGTGACAAATTTAAGGTTCAGTGAAGAGAAAACCATCAATGTATCTACACGTACTCGTCGACGCTCGTGTGTTTGTCCGTGTGTTCAGCGCTATGTATGTGCGTGGAGAAATGTAGGAAGTAACGTTAAGCTAACTTTTTTTCCGACAAGGACGACGAGTATACGTTAGTCTGCGACTTCTCAGACAAACTGCAATATACGCAGGCAGTGACCTCGCCGAACTGCCGAGAATCCACCGTTTTATCACTGAAAACGGGGAATTAAGCCGTGTGTTGGCTCACCTTTTCGGGAAGCTCAGGTGAAGAAAGCGTTTTGTTTTCTTGGAACGTGTGATTGGACTTCCTGAGCGCTAACCGGACACATATTCCCGTCGCTTTCACGAGTGTTCTGGCAGATTTGGGGTCTTATAAAGATGAAGTGAGCGTTGTTTACTCGAAAGGTGAGGCTCTTCTTGACGTTCCTGTCCTGAAACTTGTTACAGTTTGTGAATAAATTGTATGCATATGTGGGAATGTTGATGGGATATGAGGAAATATCGACAGCAGGTATTTACTCGTTGATAGGCCTGATGAGGGTGGAAATGAGACAACGCGGTGATGCCAGAAATAATATTGAACTGTATATTTGAAAATAAATGCAGCTCTTTATTCTCAATGCCCATTTTCTGTTCTTCATTTTAAGCAATGGTGTATTTACATTTTTGTGTTTTACACAGTGGATGTTGGTAGAGAGTTAAGCTGAAGCCTATGTGTGTATGTGCATATCAGAATGATCAATACAGATGGAGCTGGGGTCCCCGAGCCATATCAGCAATCCCGTGTTGTTCAGATCTACCCCAGGGTCTCCCAGGATGCTGCTGCCTACTGTCCTCTGCAAGTCAGCGCTGGGGACACTGCCAGGACTGCCATCCACAATGCCGTGGTCACTCTTGGGCTGGATACCAGCGAGACCTACAGCCTGCTGGAGGTCAGGCAGAGCAATGAAGAGGAGAGGCTCCTGGAGCCCCAGGATCGCCCTTTAGAGCGGGTTCTGTTGTGGCCACCGGAGATGCACAAGCGGCACTCTCAGACACTTGGCCACTACTTCATCCTGCAGCAGCAAGCCAACAGTGGTGGCACTGAAGTGGAGGGTAGCAGAGAGAACTATGATGACCTCTGTAACCTCCAAACCATGACCGAGGAGAGTATTCTGGAGACTTTACACCTGCGCTTCTACAAGCTCAAAATCTATACCTATGCCAGCAACATCCTCATTGCCATCAACCCTAATAAGTTCCTGCCTGTTTACTACAATCCCAAGTACATCAAGATGTATGAAAACCAGCCCCTGGGCAAACTCAGCCCTCATATATTTGCTGTAGCCGATGTCACTTTCCGTGCCATGCTAAACCGGCAGGCCAACCAGTGCATTGTGATAACTGGGGAAAGCGGCTCAGGGAAGACTGAAAGCAGCAGTTATCTCATCCACTGCCTGACTGCCCTCAGCCAGAAGACCTACTTTACTGGACTCAAACGCACCATCCTCGGGGCAGTCCCAGTGCTAGAGGTAAGTCACCTCCCCGTGAAGCTGGACTCCCATTAAACCAACTGACAGTCATGTCTGACAGTCCATAGTGTTGTTTGTAGAAGGAATTAGTCTTGTCACTTTTATACAAAATGGGTAGTCTTAGATCATTTATAATTAATAGGAATTACTAGAATGTTTTTGGTATTTACAACTGATGAACAAAACAAAGAAAAACCTTAGCGGCTCTGGAAAATATCAATGTGTTTATTTTATTGCAAGTCTTTAATTAGTAGGTCTGGAACATTTTTTTAGCCATTGCACAGTTGTGAGCCATGTATTTTTGTCGCCTTTACATTGTGTTCCAAAATTGCAAAAAATACACATCATAGGTTCCCTGAGCTCATTTTGACATCTTTCCACCCATTCTCCAAAATCAAAACATATTTAGTTTAGAGTATCATATTTAGCTTCTCAAATTGGATTATTTATTGCCTAATATTTCAAATTCCATGTTTTTTGTTTTGTTTTTAGTGGGTTGAACAAAACAAGTGATTTAAATTTGACATTTTGCATTTTGCATTTTTCCTGCATTCAGGAAGTTTTGATGGATTTTATTTAATAGATGTCACAACTAAACAAAAATCTACTGGCATAAAAATCACAGTGGTCTGGTCCTCAATTTTCCTTTTTTAAATTGAAAACTTATACAGTTTAAACAATACCAGCTGAAAGCCTTTTCACCCCACTACAAACTAACTTGAATGCATAATTTAGAAAACTTCAAATGATGCTCGTGTAGCCAGTGATATGAGTTTGCTAATCACCAGATTAAAATAGAGAATTTGTTTTTTCTTTAACTAATTCCAGGTCAGGCTGCAGAGTCAAAATGAAACTGCATTTGCATCCTAAAAATGACCCACTTTAGTCTTGTGTTCTTGTTTCAGATGTGCAAATAAGTGAAACCAGAAAGTGTAAAAAAAACAAAAAACTTCCTATAATATAAAACAACTTCAATGTGTTTTGTACTTTTCTGCAATTACGACATCAGTATAATTAATAATAACCACCAAACAGCTGTATGATTTGAACCTTGGAGGACTTTTTTTTTGTCAGTAATTTATTAATGAGACGTTTACATTTTTCAAGGCAGATTTTTTTTTGCATGTTGTATTTTAATGTTCTGATGGTTAAATAAGGTAGAACACTAAGGAAGGAGAAAATAACAAATAGGAGCAGTCAAATGTGTTTATGAACAAAAATAATTTTGTCATAACATTGTTAATCTTATTCAATTCCTCATATCATTCAGGCCTAACTAATAATGTAGACACTGGCAATATTCCTCTCACATTTGGTCTTTTTATTGAATCAAAGCTTACCAAAGAGGAACACTGTGTCTGAAAACAGGGAATTCACATTTTTTACCACATAACTTGGCTCTCACACCAGAGTTGTTTTTCAGCAGCAATGAGTGCCAATATGACATCTACCTCCTGTTTCAGTTTTCTGGTGGATTACATATCACGTTTTAATGATAACTAACATCAAGCAGGGCCAAATGCCTTGGGAACACTGCCCAGACCATAAACAAATGGTTGTGAATTAACTTGCGCATTTTTTTCAAAAACGCTGCTTGTAATGCATCATTTAAATGTGTTCCAGCAACACATATGTTGAAACTGTGTAGGAACAGTGGAGTTTTGTGGGCGTAGAGGCAGTACTTTACAGATCATTGCAGTTTATTTCGCCATCAACAGACCAACTAACCTTTCGCATATAGGATGTTACTGAACACATCTCCGACACAAACACACACACACAATCACACAATCCCAAGGGCCCAGCCTTTCTAAATATGGATTCTTCCTCCTAAACAAGTCTGACAAGTTCCTCTTTGAAATAAGTGACAGTTGAAGTGTTTTCTGATTAACTGATATTTTTGGCATTTCGCTCCTTTTTGCTTTCCTAGTAGCCATCAAAAGAGGCAGAGATTTAGTTTGAGGAGAGGAAGCGACTTCTTGTATTTGATTAATTTTGGTGTTCTTCTTTGTTTTGTTTTCTAAATAAGGAACAAACTTACTGAGGAGTCGGGTCATACCACAACATTTGGCCTCAAACTAGAGATAGAAATGTGCATGTGTTTATTAATGCTGAGTGTCAGGCCAAAACTTAATGGTAAGATTTCTATTGTAGTAATGAGAATCTGTTGATGTGTTTGGTTTTTTTGGGGGTGGGGGCCTATTATAGTTCTGTCGTGTCATCAGTATGTAACAGAAACTCTTCATGATCATAATCTGGTGCAAGATCTGCCACTGGCTCTAATGGTACCCCTTTAATAATATAAATAATGAAGATATCAATTTTTGCAAGTTGTTTGATTTTAAAATTAGGAAAAGATCAGCAGTCAGTAACTGATGGCTATTGATTGTTGGTAATCAGGAAACTGAGAGCTGAGCTCCACAGGGGGAATGTGCAGGGCGTTGTCTTTGAGGGAAGACTAGAGAAAAACAGAGAGAGAGAGACGAGAAACAGGAACGTGTCAGAACAGGCTCGACCAGGTCCACTGGCAAACCTATGATATAAATCACTTCATTCTTTCCCACAAATGCACCCTTCCCCCCCATTGTTCAGCTCCTTTCAAGACAGGGATCTTGGATTGACTTACAGTATTCTGTCTTTTTTTTTGTTCCATAATTCAAACCACTCTATCCTTATCTTCTCCTTTGTCTTTTGTGTGAAGTTTGAGTTGACTAATATTCAGGTGGTCTTCCCTCTTCATGATACTGCCCTACAGAGCATCCCAGACCCTAAAGTGGGGCACCTGTTTGTCTTGAGAGTTCACATATCAGCTTCACTTAACACCTCACATAATTTTCATATTTCTTGTGCTTCTTTTATAAGTTTGATTCATGTGGTTGAAAATGAAATTAATGCATGTTTAAATAAATCCTTAACTGTATTAACAGAGGCGTACTGAGTAGGAACATTCCAGAGAATCAGAGCTCCACCTGCCAGCCAGTGTGCCATCAGTACAGTATGCAGGTGTAGCTCACTGCGTGCACAGGCATAGCTGTGGCCTGTTAAGACACGACCTTTAGCATAGCTTGAAATGGAATGAAGGCAAGCAATACCTTTTAGAAGCTAACACAGGCTTTGTTGGGATTTTTGTCTTCCTTTGTTAAAGGTTAAAACTTGGGAACTATAACCTTGACCAGATTCAGCAGCACCTCATAATTGTCATTTTTTCCAGTATATTTGCGTAGTTGGAGTTTTATGTGTTATTGTGATTCTTAGTAATTGTCTTTAGTCTCATAATAACAATCCATGCAACTATGAGATTAGTCATCAAGTTTCCTCTTGGGATGTGAATAATGATTATCTTCATCATCAGTTATCTGTATTTCCCTGTAGTGGGTGACCCTTAGACCATCTTCGTAGACGTGCTCCTCAGGAAAAAAAAATCAACCTTAACTTTAAATGCATCAAACTGATACGCTTAAATAACAAGATTAGGAGGCTGCAAAATTATAAATAACATAGAAACAAAGAAAAAAATGTAGTAAATATATCTGTGTGGGTTCTCTCTGGGTACTACAACTTCTTCCCACAGTCCAAAAACATGCAAAAAGGGCGTTAGGTTAATTGGTTATTCAATTGCCCATAGGTGTGAATGTGAGTCTGGATGGTTGTTTGTCTCTATATGTCAGCCCTGTGGTGAACTAGTGGCTTGGGGTGGGGTGCAACCCACCTTTGCCCAATGATGCCAGGATAGGCTCCAATCCCACCTGTGACCCTGCATGGGGGTAAGCAGTTGAAAGTGAATGAATGGAAAATGAACTATAAAACGGCAGCGCAGTGGTTAGCGCTCTCACTTCACAGCAAGACGGTCTTGGGTTCGATTCTGGGTCAGGGCGTTTCTGTGCGGAGTTTGCACATTCTCCCTGTGCCTGCGTGGGTTCTCTCCAGGTACTCCGGCTTCCTCCCACAGTCCAAAAACATGCAAACTCGGGGTAGGTTAATTGGTCATTCAAAATTGCCCGTAGGTGTGAATGTGATTGTGGATGGTTGTTGTTCAACCCTGCGATGAACTGGCGACTTGTCCAGGGTGACCCCGCCTTCGCCTGAAGATGCTGAGATAGGCTCCTGACTCCTGACCAACGACTGTGTATTTCCGCCTCCACTGACTCACCTCAGCATCAAATATCTTTTTGCGTTGGTGTTGATGTTGAAAAGACAGGTTTCATTAAAAAAGAAAAATTAATGTCATTTTGAAATAAGTAATTGTGTTAAATAATCCTGAACATAATATTGACCGAAATAATCATGATTATGATTTTTGCCGTAACTGAGCAGGCCAAATATAGATGTATAAAATTAAACAACATAAGTTTTCATTAATGTTACACTTAAAGGTGTAAGCACACTTTAAAAGATAAATAAAAGGCCTGTTTGGGCATTTCAGATTACAATTGACACTTGCCACTAAAGTAAATCATACATACATTTGTTTTGTTATTTCATTTTTCTGTTTAAGAATATTGGTTGGGCAAAACAAAAAATTTCAAAGGAGAGAACCTTGGGCTCTAGAATGTTGGACATTTTTCACAATTTTCTGCCATTTCGAAGATCAGAGAGGTAGAATAACTGATAATGTAGGTAAGGTTAGTTGCTATAGTTCAGATGAAGTCAACTTTATCCTCAATTTACAAAAGGTTGCTAATGGAAACATGTCATCTATAAACTAACAAATTGATTTGTATAATAGCTGCTCTGCAAACATGTAAAATGTTTAGGTTTGTGTGCCAGTGTCTCTGAGAAACATGCCCACAATTTTGACTGTTTATTTTAATGAAAATTTATGACCCCTGTGTTTTAAACAGGCTTTTGGCAATGCGAGGACTTCAGAGAATAACAACTCCAGTCGTTTTGGGAAATTCATTCAGCTCAACTATCTGGAGAGCGGTGTCATCAGAGGGTAGGGTGTCATGTTTTTATTTGTACCGTCTGTACTGTTCCGCACAATCCACAGTTTATTTTCGTCAGTGTATTTTATATAACAGTTCATTTTTCTCCTTTTTCTGAAGGCAGCCACATTAAAGAGGCACAGGTTTTGTTGACATTCTTAACTTGTGTGTTTCTTGCAGGGCAGTTATTGAGAAGTACCTGTTAGAAAAGTCTCGACTGGTGTCTAGAGAGAAAACTGAGAGGTAAAATTGAGACATTTTAAATCTGTTCACTGAAATTAATATTTCCTTAATATAAATTTTGCTCACATTGTTACCAATTTATACTTGAACATTTACCTCTAATATAAGAAGATTTAAACACTTGGAACAGTTTGGATTTGACTCAGTGAAACCTAACAATTTTTGCAGCACCATGTGGAGTGAAATGTTAAGCAATTATCAGTGTTGAAATTAAACTTGGCTGAGTCCTGATTGACTGTATTGGTGCTCTGTGACCTGCAGAAACTATCACGTATTCTACTATCTGTTAATGGGAGCGTCCAAAGACGAACGGGAGGAGTTTCATCTATTAAAGCCACAAGATTATCTCTACCTCAAGCAGGTACCTTTGATCCACAAATCTTACAGCAGCCATCATTGAGAAAGGGCAGGACATGCATAGGAAATGATTTGTCATTCAGTGTTATCAAATGGGGAAAACCAGTAGGGAATGTTTTTAAAAATAGACCCACAGTATTAAAAAAAAAAGGAAATAATAGCATATCAAAGTTTCCCCTGTTCTGTAAATAAACAGACATAAATCTGTGAAACTGCATCAGAATTGTTAAAAACACCAAAGTCCTGTTAATATATTGAGAATTTAACTGCGTTGCTCAGACATCAAAAATAATTTGATAACGATTTGGAGTTAAGAGCATAATTTGCTTTCATTCACTGAATTAAAATTGCAGGTTTGTCATTCTCTGATGCAGAAAGACTTTGTAAGCAGACTTTGTTATAAAGGCGATGACCTGCTTTTGAAAGTCAATATCAGGCGTTAACACAACCTTGAAAGTCTAGTATAACCAAGGCAAATCAATTAATTTTTAAAGCATGTATATAGAATTAACAAATAATTTTACAGAAAGAAAACCAATGATGAACATAAGAAT
>KV751378.1:403492-437467 GCA_001698575.1 Mola mola | reverse complement strand
AATAAATTATTCTATTTTATTATTAAAATAAAAACACAAATATTTCACAGATATTTAATTAATTATGAAATCACAATGTGACAATTTGTTTCTTAATAATTGCTATCAAAAAACAAAATATTAATTTTCATCTTGTTTTAGCATTATTGATTATTTGTAGATAATTTAGTTTGACAGTGTTATCTATCCATACC
The DNA here is from genome assembly GCA_001698575.1 of Mola mola. NCBI lineage: Eukaryota > Metazoa > Chordata > Actinopteri > Tetraodontiformes > Molidae > Mola > Mola mola. The sequence continues at coordinate 437,273 of KV751378.1, read as the reverse complement.
TGCAACTCTTATGTTGAATTATTTAGATCCTCTTTCTCCATATCTCATCTGATTGTTCTGCAGGAAGACCTCCATTTTGATGATGAAAAGAAACTTAGGCAGGAGTACAAGAGGCTCCAACAGGCTATGGAGATGGTTGGCTTCCTGGCTTCCACAAAGAAGCAGTATGTGTGATTTTGATAATGAATAACCCAACTGGAATGTTTTTTGTGGTTGGAGTAAAAGTAGCCAGTTCACCTCCACATCCACCTTAGGAAAAGTCAGCAGTAAATTTAAAGATGCAGTCAGTGATCCTATTCCAATACACTATTTCTCAAATTCAGTAAATATTTTATCACAATCCACTAGTTGTCTGTTCTCTGTGTGTGTGCATCGGAAAAAATAATTCAGTGGTTTGTGCGCAGCTGTGTCACTGTAAATGGGAAACAAACATAGTTACTCAGATTGAGCCACACATCACTATTACCGCTAATTAGCAGCAGGGGAACCATTAGTAACTTACAATATGTCTTGTCTTCTGCTCTTGCCTACTATTTTAACTTTTCCACATCCTTCCCCCACACCGCATCAAAATATTATTTTGCTAACTTGGCAGGAATGTAAAATTTCAGTTGTTGCGAGACACCTCAAATTCTTCCCTCAGAATTACAGGTTTTCGCCTGAGTAAAGTTACCTATTGAAGTTTACTTGTGCAACAGACACAATTTGGGATTTTGCCATATTTCTTTTGGTCAGCCGGTTTAGTTGTCTAACAATGCAGTCCATCAATTTTGGGGGTAGAGCTTCTGATTGAGCACTGAAGGAAGAAATGTATTTGTTTGACTGTTGAAATATAATGTCAGTATGATACAGTCTTTCTTTGCTTATTTCCCTTTATTGGACAAGTATAAAATATGTTGGCAAATAATAGGAAAAGACCAAAAAGCTTGTCAACAGTAAATAGTTGGTTTTAGTGTCTGTATTTGTTGGGTAACAAGTTTATCTGTGCAGACAATACCTAAATCTAAATTATATTTAACATGAGCTTCTGCTGTCTTATCTTTAGCAAAGCAGCTCCTATGTCTGTCTGATGCCTTTGTTGTTTATAGTTGATGTGTAACCAATCAAATAGCTCTAAGGTTAGGCCAAAATACAGAGTGTTGAGTATTGAAAGAGATGGGTGACAATAGCATTTTAAAATATTTTAACTCCCCTAACCTTTTTTGTTTTTGCTGATCTGCAAAATTATCCACTCCATGATTCTCCACTGTGATACAGGAAAATGTGATGATCTGTTGCATGTGTCTTTCTTAGACCATCTAAGAAAACACAGATTATTACAGTAAAATACTAAAGAAAATATATATAAGAGAAAATTTTGCTATGCGTGAGCCAGTGTTTACAGTAATGCTGAACAGCTGAATAAATATTAAAACTATGTAGGTGAAATAATTAGTAGTTTGAATAGTGTCTCCATTCTGCACTGGTGTCAGTGACTGGTGTCAGTTCTCAAGGAGGAGAACAAAATGCAACAAGTACGTAAGGGCCTAAAAGCCTTGTGACCGAGCCTGCATATAAAGGTACAAAAGCATTGTACTTTCGTAAATAATCTTTAAAAAGTAAAAGTGAATGCATCTACAGAGGAATGTGCTATAACATTTTATAATAGGTTTAAAGTAGAACTTATTTTTATTTAGCATTGATTAGAAAGTGTCTCAAGTGCAGTCAACACACAATCCAGAACAGATTTCGTTATTTAAAAAAAATAAATGTAAAATCTCTTATTTCTAAATAAATACCACCCTACATTGTTGTTAGTTGGATAGAACAGAATGCAGTTGGCATCTGCTTTAATTTGTGACATACTGATTAATATGGATGGAAGAAAGTAAAAAATTAGCTGGAAAAATTTTAAAAATTAGATACACAAAGATTAAAAAAAAAAAAATTATTGCTAAAAATTTCACTACATATTTAAGTCAAACTCCACAGTGAGAAAATACATGCATGTAACATTAATATACTTTTAAGGCTGAGGTAATTGAGAGTGATAGTTTCTATCTGGCTCTTGCTGCAAATTGGCAAAATCAGGCAGGGTGATCAGTGATAAATGGTTAATTCACTGTGTAGAATCGCTGTGTTTTATTATTTTTTATAGGATGCCTAGTTATAAGTTAAGTGTTGCAGTTAGTTGTTCACATCACCTGATACTCAACAGTTAAGGACCATTATGGCTTCCAGATGTGTTGATCCCACCTCAAAAGCACTCATGTCATCTGTTTGTGTGTTTTTTCCAATATGCAGCATATGTTCTATCCTATCTGCCATACTGCTCTTGGGAAATGTGACATTCACACTGTCAGAGGACGCTGAGGTCACGGAGGTTGGACCTAATGAAGTTCTGTCCACACTGTCTGACCTGCTCAAAGTATGTTGATTCTGCTAGTTAACAATGATACACTTCTACACGTTGCTAAATCATCTTCATCAGGATTTATCATCCACAGTTGATTTCCGTTGTTGTGTCAGTTCAACAAAGCTTTATGCTCAGAATCAAATTACATTCAAATTACAATTAAATAGTCTTCAGAGCAACTTATAAAGATGAAGTGCGTCATCGCTGCGCCTAAAATAGCTCTTTGTATTGTTTCAGATAAAACATGTTTTGACTGGCTCTGGTTGTCATATACAGCTGTTTGGAGTGATTTTTCTCATGGATTGATAATGTCACCATACTGTAGAACTACCTTAACTTTTTGTTTGTTTTTAGGTGAAGGTAAAGCTACTGGCGAAGACTTTGACCAAGAGGAGGCTAGTGACAGCCAACACTGCCGTGGAGTCAAACTACACACTACAAGAGGTATAAAATGTAAATGTAAAATTCACATTCATTATTAATATATTACATTTTATTCTGTGGAATTTCACAAATCAAATTGTAATCAGTTAAATTTATGATTGTGTTTGATACTGTAGTCTGCATAGAATTTAAATATGGTTCCAATTTTTATGTTGTTTTAAACATTTGAGTTGAAATTATGCTTACCTTTGTCTGATTGTGTGTGTTTAGGCCTGCACAGCAAGGAACTCTATGGCCAAGTCTTTATACAGTGTTCTGTTTGATTGGATCATACTTCACATCAACCATGCAATGCTCAATAAACGAGACATGGAGGAGTCCGTCTCTGTAAGTCATATGAAGTTAACCAAACAGATACCGAACATAGGCTACTGGAGGATGTCTGTCCTCAAAAAGTTGTTAGCATGATCTATGACATTAGAAGTTTATTTTTATCTAATTATAAAAAATCATGGACTGCACTTCAACTCTTCAGTACCTTTTTCAAATGCTTGCAAGGGAAAAAAAGTATATCTGCAGACATGTAATAGTTAGAATTCATCAATAATGTACTGTAGTTTCAACTGAAAATGATGTAGCTAATTGCTTACATTATCATGTTTGCTTCTTTCTGAACACCCGTTATGAAATGTCCTGTTTGCTGTTTTGGTTTTAGTGTTTGTCCGTTGGTGTACTGGATATGTTTGGATTTGAGAACCTCCAGACAAATAACTTTGAGCAGTTGTGCATCAACTACACCAATGAGAAATTGCAGTTTTATATCAACCAGCAAATCTTTACTCTTAAACAAGTAGGTGGTTTTTATTTATCATGACATTTAGGTGATATTCGTCTTCATTTATTTGAACTCCATACGCCGTCACTTCTAACTGGATGTCATATTGTCTTTGTAGCTGGTGTAATCGGTTACCTCTTACTGTAACTGAAATTATATTGTCTTACATTGTCCTTAAGTTAAACTGTACTGGTTCTTGGGGCTTACATTTGTTTTTATTTCACACTTTTTGTATTATTTTTGCCATCAATGAGTGTTGCAGGCTCTATGGCTGCAAGCTATGGGTCACTCTTTATGTTTCACTGTGTCTTCATTTCTGTATGCACCATAATGCTATTACTAATACATCTCTCCATCAGTGCCTTTGAAACAAATGGATTTATGTTAATCTAACCCGAGTAACCTGTTTATATAATTGAAATAATTTTAGGAAGATTATGTGTCGGAGGGCATCATTTGGCAAAACATCGACTACTCTGACAACAGCGGCTGCATTCAGCTGTTCAGTGAGAAGTCAACTGGACTCTTTGACTTACTGGATCAGGAGTGCAAGTAGGTGGCCTTAGCATATATTTAAACGTTTGATGGTAATCTGGTAATCGAGGCAAGATAATGAGTGATCAGTCTGGCTAGTTTTAGTTGTAAATCAGTTTTTCGCAAAAGTTCCCAAGACCACCAGTTGTTTTGTGTCAGCTGATCAGTCACAACAATATATCCAGCAAAATTCTCTTCCTTTAGTCCTTTGGATATCGTCTTCCATTTTCAAGAAACCTTTTTGTTCGGGAAAATGTGCCCAAAATACATTGAGTCTATACTTGATAATAAAAAAAAAATACTGATTTAATACTACATTCAGCTAGTCGGTACATTGCTACCAAAACCAAACACAATGTTATCAAACACAAATCTTACCTGGAAAATGACCATGTTTTTGCATTTTTCAGTAAAAAAAAAAAAAAAATGCTACACAACTTATATATCGTAATTTCACCGTGTCAGCAAGTGACACTTTTTTTTTTTTTTTTTGTGAGAAAATGATTATTGTCCAGTGGTTTTTAACTTCTCTAGTCACAGGCCACATTTACACATAGCATTAAAATGCTTTTTCTTTTTTTTTTTTTCATCAGATTGAGCTTGATGATATGAAAGTACAAGTATAAATACACTCGAAACATTATGAGGACAGACTGTTATCCGATCTGCCAAACTACTTCTGAAGGTGGTAAATGCAAATGTGTCTGCAGTCCAGATACAAGAACTTAACAGCGGCATAACACCAATCTCTTCCCTGCTTCAAAAAGCAGACAGGAGTCCATACAACAGCACGACTACATGGAAGTTTTGCTGAGTTCTGCCTTCCTGTGCAGAATTGCCTGCCTATCGGGGAAAATGTGCACAAAACCAGTGTAATAATGAGAGCCAGAGCAGGCTCGTCCATTGTGTTGTTTTCTTTGTTTATTTAAGCAGTGCATAGATGAGAATAGTATGACACAGCATAGCCTACTGTCAGAAATGTTTCTCTAGAGGAGGAGCACTACTAATTGGACATGGGCAGCACATGTAATACCAGGTGTAAATGTATGTGGTCAAGTGCAACCCAATTGCCATTTGACCACAAAAAGCACATTTTAATACCAGGTGTAAAGAGGGCTGCAGTGACCGAAGCAGTTGTTTTTTATATTGCTTACTTGCTTTTTTGCTTAAGCAAGTATAGCTTGTTGTCAATCCCAGATATGTCAATTTGTTGGTATCTCTTTGTGTGTCCATAGTCTCCCCGAGGCCACAGATGAAACCCTGTTAGACAAGATGAAACTGCAGCATCAGGAGAACCCATTCTTTGTAACCTCATCGACTACAGAGCTGACGTTTGTCATTCAGCACTTTGCTGGAAGTGTTGAATATCACATCAAGGTATATATTTCCAAATGTGTCAACGTCTTTATTCTACAACAGGAGTAATAATTTTACATTTAAAATTCAGTAAATGTACTTATCATCATTGTGACTGCGTAATGATATACCTTTGCTGGCTGTGTGACATGGTGAGTGTCTGCGGTGGCCTTGTTAGATAAGCCATTGTGGGAAAGTCCTTGAAAATTTCAATGAACTAAGTGAATGATTAATGCTGCCCTCTCCCCTGAGTAGGCAGTAGTTTTACTGTGAAGATTGAAAGTTATCTATACATTAAATGAGAGTGGAGTGCCACACATTCCCCTTCTGTGTGAGGTAGCAATAATAAAAGTATGCAACGCTATGCAATTCGTTATTCCTTCTCTACTTCAGGCTTTCCTGCAGGAGAACACAGAACACATGCACCCTGAAGTTGTATCACTTCTACGGAGCAGTGAGCGAGCATTCTTACATCACTTGGTTGCAACCAGCCCAGAAGCAGTGTTCAGATGGGGAGTTCTCCGAGCGACCATCCGCATCCTTGCAGTGTTCAAAAATATGGGTCGCCAGCGGGCAGAAATGTGTATGCCACTTCAGTTCCTAATCAAGCTACTTTTCAGCTGCAATTAAAGATTACTGTGATGTCTTTGCAGGACAGTCACAACTTATCAGAAAGTACATGTTTATGGTACTAACTTTTTTGAATGACTCGGTCAGCCTTCTCAAAATATTTTCTTCAATTTTTTATTCTTTACTCCCACAGTTGCTGCCAGAAGAAGCTCCCGTAAGTCCCTTAAAGACATGAAACGCTGCAGCAGTGGTATTGACAGGCTGTCCAGGTAAATTTTCCTACACAACTTGATTCATAGTGGATTTTACTACCACTAACAAATCTGTCTTCCTCTAGATTTCCATTTTTATTAAACATATATGAGGTTAAGGTGACTATCGGACTTAGAGCAGGCATAACAACTTCTATTTTAGATCATTTACTACTGAGTGTGCACAGCATTCACTGTCTCATTTATTTATCCTGAATTAGTGAAGCTTTATTTATTTAGGAAATATCATTTTGATCAGTACATTGAAATTTATCATTTCTAAAGAAAAACTTATACCTCTCTGACATTCACAGTAACAGCCTCACTTTGGACTTCTCCTTTGATCGCTCTGACGAAGCGCCTCTTGATGTATTTGAAGATATCTTTACCAGTTATGAAGAGAATAGAAAGTAAGTGGGCTATTTGGATGAGTTGAAACATTAACCTACATTAATGAGCTTAATGAATGCAGCCTCCTATTGTCTGTATTTTCTGCAGGAAAAGTAGAAGTGGTCGACAGAAGCAGCTCATTCCAAAGGTAAAGTGTTTTTTAATGGGTGCAGTGATCATTAAACTTCTTTTATGTCGTTTCAGAAGGAGAAGGCATATACATAGATGTTGGTATGTCTTTAAAATACTGAAAGCCAGTTAGAACTCCAGTATTCCTCAACGTAAACCCCATTTCCGTGTCCTTAGGCTCTATAATTTTACAAAATTATACAATTATGGATTTTAGTCATTAGGATTATTTAGCTCAACAAGTCTATACAATACAGTGGCGTCAGGAAGGTCAAAACATCATTAATGGAGGGGAAAAAAAAAAGCGTTTTGTTGCTGAAATTTTGGCTTGCCCCAAACCGCTGTATTGTATACCCTTGTCAAGCTTAACAGTCCTAGCAGGTGAACTCCATACTGGAGTCATTTCCAAAAAAAGTTTAATTTTGTTAAACTTTAAAGCATGAGATACTGGGAAAAAGAGCTTGGGTGAATAATTTCAGAGTTCTCCTTTATTCTATATTTCTATCCCTGCTTTCTTCTATGTTCTTCACCTCTTCTTTTGTTTTATGAGTCAGAAAGCTCACAGACTTAATTTTCTTTCAATAAACAGAACCTCATGGACTTTCCCTCACTCCGACACATAGTTAGTCTCACTGCCCATGACCGAACCAGGAAAGTCATCTTCCAACCTCATCAGACATCAAAGCCACCCACAATCAGCAGTCAGTTTCAGGTTGGTCATCTCTGTAGCTTTGCTGACTATTATTTCTTGGTCCAATTTCATCCAGCTTTTATCATGACATCTATTACTTGGATAAATACAGTATAAGGCAGATTAGGTTGTTAATACAGGTAAGACTCGCATCTCTTTTTATCATAAATTTTAGTTGAATTTTATGTGACATTTTGCATCTTTCTCCAGTCCCGGACATGGAGTGAGATGTTTAGCGTTATATTTTTTCTATTGTACGTTATAATTGGAAGCTGTTCCCTCCTTCATAGTCGCTGTCCATGTAGTAGAAAATTATATTACAGATTCATGCATCTCATTGCTTGACATAAAATATATGTGTACATAACTCTTTAATCTATCATAATAATTCAATTCAATCACTAAATGGACTTGCATATCTCACAGGTGTCACTCAGAAAGCTGATGGATACAATTGAAAAAGCAGAGCCGTTCTTTATTTTCTGTATTCGCTCCAATGCCGTAAAGGTAACGTCACCTGTAAATCTGTAACAATCTTGGTGAATTTGGTAATACCTGTTGGTCACTTGGGGAAATGTTTAATTTTGTACAGAAAGAGCTCCACTTTGATGATGAACTTGTGCTACAGCAAATCAAGCAAATAGGCATACTGCAGATGGTTCGCATCCAGAAGTCTGCATACAGTGCCAAATACACATTTACGGTAAGACAGTCCGTGTACGTGCTATTAATTTCCTATTAAAAATGGAAACTAACACAGTTTTGTTCCTGAACGTTTATTTGCACTTCTGATTTTTTTTTTTTTGGTTAATGACAGGACTTTGTTGAGAAGTTCAGAATATTGCTTCCAAAAGGAGCTACAGAAGCACCAGAGCACATAATTGAGCTCTTTGAAAGGATGAAGATGAGTAAGACCACCTATCAAATAGGAAAAACCCAGGTCAATATTTCTTATATGTCATTTGTTATGATTTTAACCCCTGTGCACTGTGACTGTGTATCGTAATGTCCAGAAAATTAAAGTAACGTCATGGTTGGAAACTTCAAACAGGAATACTTATTACATGTAAAAACATATGTTTTGAATTGAAAATATCCAACCAAAAATTATATGACGTGCAGGAACTTTGTGAACATCGAGATATTTTATCAGGATAAATGTTTTGTCACTCTGTAGAGAACATTGTAATAAATCAGATTAAACTGCAACCTTAAGCTCTACATTGAGCAATAAAAACACATAAGTCACATATGCAGCTGTGACACAACACATAATCACTTAGTGGTTTTCTTCATGCATGTCGGACTTTCTTTCATTTTCCAAGGTGTTCCTCAAGGAGAAGGAGAGGCAACTGCTCCAAGATGCTCTAAACCAAGAAGTGATGCGTTGCATTATCATCCTGCAGCGCTGGTTCCGTGTCTGTCTGTTAAGGTTGCACTTTCTACAAAAGAAAGATGCATCTATGATCATACAGGTGCCATTTATTTTTCTAAAATACTGTACAATAGGAGACAGTTAAAAATCTATTAATGAAGAGTACTATAGTATAAGCACCCCCACCCCTGCAGTCTTCCAGCAATGTCGTGGATTGTCCGTCCCCTTAAAATTCCCTGTTGGTGTCCCAGCAAAAATTAGAAATATTCTGATATTATAAAGCAGATAAAAGTTGACAGATTCCTGATATTTTTTTAGAGGTGCTGGCGTGAATTTTACGAAAAACAAAACCAAGCTGCTACAGTGATCCAGACAGCATGGAAGTCTTCACTGAAGAGGCCAACACATGAGACAGATGATAACGAGAACACATCCAAAACTCGACAAGGACGGGACAGGTATGCATCCCAATTAAGGTGTTTTGTTGTGAATCTTGTTCAGTTTGTCATACGTGCATTATCGCTAAAATTTTAATGGAAACAAATGATACAGTATGTCATTTGTTTATATGTACTGGACATGGTTTCTGTGATGCCTGTCTGACTAGTGGTTCTCACACAACAGCTTGACAAAAAAAGAGTTGAGTAGGCAGCACCAGCAGCTTGACCAAGTCAACTGCCAGTCTGCACAGAGGGTCAGAAGCAGGGAGAAGCGAGAGGGTAGAGGATCCCCCCCCTCCCTCAGCAGGCCCCTTTCTCTCCCCCTGGACCCTAAAGTTGGCAGCGACGATTGCTCCACCAGCCCCTTGACAAGCTCACTTCAGCGCTACAGAGACAGTGCAGGCATCAAGTTGAAGGCTGAAAGGTGGAAAGAAAGACAAAGCGATGACTCAAGTCCAGAAATGCGACGAGACTACAGGAAGGACGATTTTAAGTAAGCTTCCCAAACGCTTAAAAATTTCACTCCACAAATGTTGAAGCATGATCCCAACAAGCTTTTTAATAAGTTGATAAATCTCCTGTTTGATCAGTCTAAACTTGCTTGTATTTTTATATCTGTTGTCTGTCACCACAAAAAGTTTACATGTCTATAAATTCCTTAGATAGATGTTATGGTGCTGTTAGTTTAGTCCCACTATATTTCTGCTGCAAAACAGCCTCAAAGGGAAGTCCCTGTCTGCTGATGAACTGTCCAAAACCACATCATCAGGCTCTGACAGCTCACCCTCTCCTAATGAGGTAACTTTTGTTGATATGCTATTACAAGATCCAAATCGCTGTCATTTAATTCATCCTGCTTTTTGCTTCTTATATAGTTCTGGGTAGTGTCATGCACTACAGCAAAAATTAGTAGTAGTTTTTCCTGTACTATTTACTCATAGTTATGTTTGTTAAAGTCAGACAAATACAGCAATGGAGGCTGCTTACACATTAAGGAGGCCTCCGAGTCTATTGTTCATCACCTTTTAGGTCAGAGTTCGTTACCGCAAGAACCCTAAACGCAAGCGGCGCTTAGCCTACGCCCGCAGTGGTTTGATGATTAAATTTGAGGAATCCAAGGAGAGCGAGTACTGGAGTTTTCCACTGCCTCCTATCAGCCCCCATGTGCCCACCCTGAAGAGTTCGGCCAGTAGTGTGGATGTGCGGGCCCTCAAATCCCAGGTCAAGGTACTGACCGATGAGATGTTTTAAGCAGCCACGGGCTCTCCTCTGCATTCTGCATGCAGGCCTTGCATGTGTATGTCCACAGGGTATTTGAAGGTTTGGTTGCTCTGGAACATCTTGTTTCTGTACTGCAGCCATGCCTTTTTCATTGCAAGTTAGGATTTGTTGCCAAACAGAGCTGCTAAACTGATTTTCATTGTTGCTGTAACAGTGACAGTAAAGATCTATTCTATTCTAAAGAATGAGCTATTGCTTCCAGTAAACAAAGCTCATTTCTGATTTTTTTTTTCTCCTTATGCAAACGAGCCATAGGACAGCAGATACAGTCCAGACTCAGAGTATATAGACTATGGTGATTTTATGTTGTTTTTTTTATCCCTTTAAAAGTAAGATAAGCATTGTGACATTTTCATTCATTTTGGGAATGTTTTTAGTATATCAGTACTGAATAAACGCTACAAACACATGGTGAAAACGTGTTCTTGGATGCAATTTTGTATTTTTCTGATGAAGCCATAAGCACACAATATATATATGCATGGTAACTTGTATTAGACTATATATGACATTAAACGATAATGCGTAAGGTAAACTAATTATTTAAAGAATCCACATATTCAATTTATGGTAATAATGATTTTACTAAAACTATTTTCAAAAACACTAACCTATTATTGATTACTTACAAAATTCATAATCATAAGAGAAAAAAATCAGTTGGTGTAAATAGCCAGTTACATCTAATAATATATAGTAAGGTCTAGAAGTATTTAGACTGTGACACTTGCACTATGCAGTCAATGACTGCCTGAAGTCTGTAACAAATGAATATCCCCAGATTCCTTGTTTGTTTTTGTTTTCCTTCTTTGAGATGCATTGTAAGGTCATTACTGTAGCTGACTCCAATTGCTGCTTGTTTGTGGTTCTTTCTGCCTTCAGTTTTGTCTTCAGTAACTGGAAAGTTGCGCTACTAGGTGTTGATCAGGTGATTGACTTGGCCTCTGAAGAATATCCCATATCTGTGCTTTGAAAAGATTTTGGGTCGCTTTCACAGTATCTTTGATTCATTGGGAAGCAATGTTCTCTCAGGTTTGCAGCATTTGTCTGCATGTGAGCAGAGAGTATAGCCCTATACACCTCAGAATTCCCAGTTCCTCTAACAGCCATACATGTGTTTTGCTGATAGTGTGGCCTGTTCCTTATCTTTCCAGACTTTTCTCTTCCCGTCATTCACTGATTTGTCTTAACTTGTTCCCTAACAGAGCAGGCTTTTTTGGTTTGTTTTTTAGCTAATTCTAATCCGTCATTACTGTTCTTGAGTTTTACCAGTGGTTTGTACCTTGTTGTAAGTTGTCTGTATTTACATTCATGAAGGTGTCTCTATTGTAGATTTTGACAATGATATTTGTTACAATAATGATTCATCTATCTCCGAGGGAGGTTGTTGAATATGCTGGATATTATGAAAAGGTTTTTCTTCATCAAGAGGATAATTCTGCAATCGTCCACTTCAGTTGTTCTTCCTGGTCCTCCAGGCCATCTGGTGTTGCTGAACTTGTCAGTGGATTCCTTTCTTTTCAAGAATGTAGCTAATTGTTGATTTGGTTACTCCTGATGTTTTGGCTGTCTCTCTGAAAGGTTGGTTTTGTTCATTAAGCCCAATTATAGCTTCTTTCACTTGTGTTCACACCTATTTGGATCTCACATTGATAGTTCCACTGAGCAGCTACGAAGAGCTACAGTTTTAACATTTGTACTCCACTTTAGATCTTCAGTCTGCTTGATATGTCATGGAATAATGAAGGAATAGACCACAACTGACCATAAACTACTGGTCAGTGAATTGTCCATTACTTTTGAGTCTCTTGAAATGGGTGACTTTGTATAAAAATGGTTGTAAATCCTAAATTAATGCAATACTTTTGTGATACCCCTTAAAGCTCAATGTTTTTTTTATATCATTGTTGTGTCCTACAGTGGCAAAATAAGAAAAGCTGTGTGACTGTCCACATGCTTCTAGACCTACCTGTATTTTCAAACACAAGGATAAAATTTGCATATAACATAAATTTCAAATATCATTTAATCACGTAAGTGTGTGAAACATATATTCAGAACTCACTAATGCAGTATTGTTAATATATAAAATAACTTGTATTCACTACCGCATGAAAGGTCAAGGTTCAGTTGGTGGCAGAAGACAGTCTAGCTTTGCATGATATGAAAAAGAATAAGGGTCTACCACATGCTCTAATTGCCTTTTATACTATATGTGGTCTGGTGTGGTGATGGGGGACCTGTGGTGCAGCTGCTGCTTGGGGACATGGTGGGGATAAAAGTAAACTCTAACATAAACAGTTTACTTAGTATGTTTGCATGTTTTGTCTTTTTGACTAAGACTAATACATTCATGTCTTGATACTTTCAGATACCAGCTGAACCCGATGGGTCAAGGTTCAGTCTTCCACCAAGGAGCACTAATGAAGACCTGGAACAACAGGGCTCTAACCAATCACAACTCACAACCCCTGAGAAGTAAAAACCTTTCACTCAGTTCAAAGTAAAAATTTCTTTAATAAGAAGTCTATATTTTTTTTTTTTACAATTGGTCTACAATATTTACATATTTTGGTGTTTAAATGATTCATACCATTTTTTTTTGGGTATTGGTCAAGTGGCTTGCCTCATCCTTTGTTAGCTGACTGTCAAACTTAGTTGTACTTAAAGTCTTGATTTGATACTCATTGGTCAGTGGCTGAGATGTTTTTGGCAACATTGTGGAAAAAGGTCCCTGCATAGATGGAGCTTTTTGATGAAGTGAAAAGTCTTTTTTTTTCTTTTTTTTTTTGGTTCACTAGAACAAGTCTCTTTGACTTTGCTCTAATTTAATCTAAGAGTTGAGTGTTTGCAATTGCTCCATCAACTAGATTGTTGAAACCATCTATTCAGCCATGACTTTCCAAATAAACAGTTGATGTTGGTTCCTTGAAACGCCTCTCTTCAACTTTTAATTTAACTCGTGTTTCTACTGCCATCTACCTGCAACAACTCTTGGAAGATTTTAGAGACCTGTTTTTGGTTAAACAAAAGGTTGAACTCTGGGAATCCTTTCTATAATGTTGATAGGCATTTAAAGAACAACTTAACAACTTCTGCCTGTGAATAGCAAAAAAAAATAAAATGCACAATGAACATAAGTTTAATGTTTGGAGTTACCCTATAGGATTAAATTACAGCCAGCACAGCTGTGTCATGGCTGCCAGATGAGAAGATCTGCTGGATAGACTTCAAAACATTATTTAAACACCCAAATGTATAAAGAAATTACCCTAGCTTAAATACACAGGAATTGTGCTTTTAAGTTTTCTTGACCAAGCTATTTACTTCTTGCAATACTTATTGTATGTGATATGTTGTTACATGTAACAGATACAAACTGTCTCTTCTGCAGAATTTGGTTTCTCAGTAAATTCCTGAAAAAGCGGACACCTAGAAATTCCCCAAACACTAAGTCTCCGTCAGATAACACAGGTAACACGCAGCTTTAAAAGACTTTTTTTCACAACTGAGAAACCTTAATGTATTTGTTTGTACTATCCAGATATCTTAAATAAGCCGACAGTTACTTATCTACTGTAGTATAAAAATAAATGTGAAGTACTTTAAGGGAAGGAGAAAAGCATGACAGTGTCACTGCTTTTTGAATGTAAATTTGATTTTTGGTATGATTGCAATGTGTCTTTTCAAGTAGAGGTCACAGTTTGCCATCATATCATACCTAACATTAACATGCTTTGTTTCTTTACCGCCATCTACAGGTAGAGCAGAAACAGATATAAAACTACATGATGTGCATGCTGTATATTATTTTAGGAGTTTTGGAGAGGCTTCACTGAATGTATAGATATAAGTTCAATTCCTGTATGCCCTGTGGTTCACTAGTAAAAATTGTTTTTAAGCTTTAAATTGTCACATTCCAAATCTCCATTGTCTGACTGCAGTCGCCTTGCAAGGATACACTCCGAATCCCTACCACAGGCCACTCCAGGACAGCGAGAGGCTCAAGAAAAATCCCACCATTCGAATCAGCCGGGCCACACGGGTGATGGAGTCGAACGCATCCCTAGATCGTGAGATCACCAACCCAAAAGAGCTGCGAAACCTGGACGAATTCCTTGGAAATCAGGTCAGATAGTCCTCTGACGAGAGAAATTTCAAGCACAGCAGACTTCTAACTCAGGCAGTAATGATGTTCCTCAATTAAAGGAAAAAATCTTATGTTCTGCTCCTCAGGTGAATGAGCTGCGAACCAGAATAAAAGAGCTGTCACCAACAGAAAGTATCTTTCTCACAGCCACTATGCAGTTTAGAGAGACCATTAAAAGCATGTACTCTATTCAGGTGAGTTTATTGTTTTCGTCTTTACAACATGGCTTAAAAAAAGTAAGGGGAACAGATTTATATCCCTTTTATTAGCACACCTCAGGAACATTTTTATGCTGAAAAATGGCCACTGATTATAATTCAGTTTTCATGCACTTTGTGGCCAACAGAAGCCCCAAATTGGCTACAAAGATTTAATGAAGGGCTACCACAACAAAGTGAACTCATTAGCAGCATCCAAGAAAAAAACAGAAGTCACGCTGGTGATCAACTTGTTTCAGTCTGTGCTGGACGGCTTTATTAGGGGTGAGATAAAACGAGTGGAGTCTGAGCCAGCCAAGGTGAGTTTGAGAAATTAATTTCAATTAGCAGCCTCAAAACTACTTGGTTTTTATAAACTATCCCATCATTTACTCATATCTGACTTCTGGGTTCATTCAGGCTACAAAGACCACAAAGAAGAGGAGGAAAAAAGATAAATGTGTAAGCTGAATAATTTTTACTTTGTGAAGTTTTCCCTTTATACATCCCAATGCATGGTCTGCACATACTCTATCTACAGCCTGACAACCCTCTGGATCACCTGTTCAGCACGTACCAGGTGAACATTATGCAGTCATGTGACTTATGTGGCTCTTACATATGGGGAATGGAGAAAGCCTACATGTGCAGTGGTGAGTTAAAAGAGCTGCATGACCACAAGATATAGCAGATTGAAAAAATACTAAAATACCTTAATTTATTTGAATGTTCTTTAACTATTCCTCTCATTTTTTCCTTTTAATTTAAGCTTGCAAATTAATTTGTCACAAAAAATGCCTGAGCAAAATCATAACAGACTGCTCAACACGATGTGCCAAGCTGGTAGGAACTGACATTTTAAATATGCCTACAAATACTCCAGTATAAATGAATTGAAAAAAAATCTTAATCAATGGGTCAGAAAAAATTTTGTCTATTAAATTTTTTTTAGGATGACAGTATGCCAGGATCCCTTCACTTCGGGGTGCAAGTGTATATCCTCACAAGTAAAACCAACCCTGTACCCAAAGTGATTGAGATGTTGATGATGCATGTGGAGATAAATGGCCTCTATACGGAGGGTATTTACCGCAAATCTGGCTCAGCCTGTCGTGCAAGGGAGCTCCACCAAATTCTGGAGACAAGTAAGAAATTTTTTGAAATGCATAAAATCTTACCATCTTGTTTGTTTCTCTGTGTGTTAGTCGTCTAGTATCGTGATTACGTTTTTGGCCTTGTAGGTCAAAGGTCAAGGTCAGGGAAATGTTGCAAAACTCCAAGAATTCCCATTTGTTAACATGTGGTCTTGGTATTTCATCCATGACTTGGATTAATGAGAATCTTCACAGACTTGTTTACATGTGGTGAAATCTTCAAAGTCAAGGAATTCCAATAGAATATGGTGTCATTAAAATCTGAGGCCCAATTTTAATGGAAACAGAAATATAGGGAACCTAGCCCTCTTGACATGGGTTTGTGTTCTGTAAGAGCTTTCCACTGTTGTTATTTGACATAATTTATGTGAAGCAAGGACATCCATAGTCAATATGGGGTTTTTATCACAACTTTGGATTTTACAAACTGTCAAGATTTGCTGCAAGAGAGAAACTTGAAATGATTCCTAATTTGCTCTCTTAATTCCCATTTCATCTCTATTACTTTCTTCTTAGTCTTAGTCTATTTTCTCTGGCTTAGGTTATTATTTTTAACAGTTAATATTAAATTGAAGGGAACTAATATTTTATTTTGTCACCTGAATGACGAGAATTAAAATAATTTAGAATGTTTTGATGCAGATCCCGAGGCAGCATGTCTGGACAACTACCCCATCCACACCATTACAGGTCTGGTTAAACGTTGGCTTAGAGAGCTGCCAGACCCTCTCATGACCTTTGATCTCTACAGCGACTTTCTGCATGCTGTGGGTGAGTTAAAATGGTTCTTGTTTTGATTTTTAGGTTTAAAACAGGAAGGGCTTAGTTCTATTTTATATATTTTTTTTTTTTGCACAAGGACCTTCCTAACGGTTGAGCTTTTTCATCATACTATAAGGGATAATTAAACACACAAAAGATTTTATACGTTATCCTGATTACAAAGTAAATGATGAACTGAGTCTTTTCAATAAATAGGAAGTAAACAAGTTGCTCTGACTGTGATATTTCTTTTACATAAGTGCAAGATGGCATTTTCCAAAAAACCACACACTGCAGGCTGCAACAAATTCTTTGATTAGTCTACAGATTATTTCAATCAATTAGTTGATTAATAATATGCTAATGTCACATTTTGCCCAACCAATAGTCCAACAAAGATATCCAGATTACCATAGTATAATTCTCAGAAGAAGACAGCAGTAAAGATCAGTTTACTTACATATGAAACACAGTAAATCCACTGACTGGAGAAACTGTAAATTTTTTTTCGTTGACTCTTTTTGGCATGCCAGCATTGTACAAGTTTTTCATTGATCTCCATGTTTGTCTGCAGAACTACCAGAGAAAACTGAGAGAATAAGAGCTGTATATCAAAAGGTTGATGACCTTCCTCCTGCTAATTACAATACATTAGAGCGGCTCGTCTTTCATCTTGTCAGGTAGGTAAATCTCTCGGTCCCACCTCCTGCTTCTACACCTAAACTTTAATCCTCATATTTTATGTTCTATATAATCTAAAATACAGGTCGCAAAGAATCTGTGAGATCATGATCTGTGTGTCTTTTTAGGGTGGCTAAGGAAGAAGAGCACAATAAGATGACACCAAACTCTCTTGCTATTGTGTTTGCCCCTTGTATCCTGCGTTCACCTGATGTTGATAACCCTTTCCTTGGTATGAGGGATGTGTCCAAGACTACAATGTGAGTCATACTGTAACACCCACATTACTCTCTTCTGTCTTCAAGGAGTTTTATTGTTATTTTCCTTCTGTAAAAAGCAAA
Organism: Mola mola; assembly: GCA_001698575.1. Classification (NCBI taxonomy): domain Eukaryota; kingdom Metazoa; phylum Chordata; class Actinopteri; order Tetraodontiformes; family Molidae; genus Mola; species Mola mola. Next base: position 419,357 of record KV751378.1, on the reverse strand, counting down.
GTCCAAATGCTGTATGTGTTCTTGTTGGTTGTAAAAGTAGAATAGTGTTTTTATGTGGGTATATTTTGATTCTGTTATGTGCAGGTGTGTGGAGATCCTGATCTCTGAGCAGTTCAGGCGCTACAACGAGAAGATGCAGAATATCCAGGAGCTAGAATATGCAGAGGCACTGGCAGTCAATCAGCTCAAACTGAGGAGACAAAACACGGTACTAAATACATTGTCAAGCTCCTTCTTCAGTATCTACATTTACCAGTTGTTTCACTTAATATAAACTTTACAGTTAGTAACTTTCAGGAAAATAACATCTTCCTCTGTATTGATTAAAATCAAAGCTATTTGTATGTAAATGACTAATATTTTGTCTTAACCAATTTAATTGTTAGATTACAGTAGTTGAAGAGTTATTAAAGTGTAATATCCAAAAGGTTCACTGTGAAAACATAATCTGCAAAAGCAATTTTCTGGCCATTTTTCAGCAATGTACCAGTGTATCTCAGTAAATAAGAATATCCTGATTTTACATTAGTTATTTAAGAAACACTTGATATATTCTAAACTCAATATAAGTAAACTAAAATGTTTCAAGCATTTTCCTATTTTAATTTTGACAATAATGACCTACGGCTAAAGAAAATATCTCATAATATTAGGACATTGCACTGTAACTGCATAAGCCAATATCATTAAAATTAAAGCAAAAATAGCTTGAAATGTTTCACTTTAAGTTGTTACTTTTAATTAATTTATGAAAAAAATGACATTTTCCACAGTATTCTACTTTTTTGAGTTTCACGAATAACTCAAGAGCTGTCACATAATGAATTGGTAACAGTAATTGTATAGATCTTCTGTGCTACTAAGTTGAAAATGTGTGTTAAGTATCAATATTTTACAGTTTATATTGTCAATGCAGCAAGTATGAAGCATTATAGTTTGCCACAACATTCAGGTGGCTCAGGTGACTGTGCTAGAACTAGTATGTGACCAGTCAAATACCACTGTACATAAATTCTGTGAGTCTAAAATTCAAATGGTTCGGAGAAGGTACGGTGTCTTTCTTCATTGGCAACAATGTTCCACAACTCTTTTTTTGCAGATTGTTGAAAAGCCCTCAGACCTGGACATTTCAGAGCATTTAAATTCTGATGAAGCAGAGAAGACTCTCATTGATAGGATCAAGTCAATCAAGCAAGAAAAGTAAGCTTTTTATCCAGTAGGGCTAACAACAATGTGAAAAAAACACAATGTTTAGGTTAGTTTAGATAATAACATCATGTTTGTTATTTTCAGGGTGGACCTGGCCTGCAGGTTACCTGACCTTGAGCAAGAGAATTCTGATCATGACAACCTGGACTCGGCATCATCCATGAGCTCAGAGAGCCTAGAAGACTGCTTGGGGAGTGTGGACTCGGAAGGTCAGTAGAGAGGTTAGGTACCTTTACCTTCCTCTAACGATACTCACTGGTACAATTGAACGTACACACATTATGGCTGAGTGGGGGGGAGATAAGGACCAACACATTAGACAAACATCATGCTGAAGAGTGTGACACAGCATGTCGAAACGTTGTCCGGCTTGTTTTTTCAGGAACAGCTTAAGTCAGTCTGAATGTACCTAAAGGTAGGACCGAAACCCTTCTGTGGCATAGAACACTTTTGTGTTTTCTGCATGTCTCCAAAGACACTTTTGGTGTTGCACTGTTGCACAAGACAATAATAGAATTAATTGTTTAAAGAATTATAAAGAGTGTCTGATTGACAGAGTAAGCCTTGTGTTACTATCACACTAGTGCACACTGGTGCCAAAAATTGTCATCATTAGTTGAACACAGCCACTCCAATTCATACAAAATACTTAATTTAGAGTATATTGGCCACTGTAGTCTTAACAATCCCTTTTTGAAACATAACGGTGGCTTTAGATAGTCCAAGCAGATTCATGGTCTGATTAGATGTAAACTACTAAAACTCCATGAGAATAACTCATAATATTTTGAATAAATGAATTTAGTTTATTGTTTCTCTGGATATGCCACACTAGGCCAACAGTGGGACTTGAGGTTGACATTGTGTGTAAACTACAAGATTTCTTGCAAATGCTTTTACTAATCTGATGTTTCTGTTACTAGGAAATTTAATTGCGCAATCAAAACCACAATCAAAACCCAACTGCCCACCCAAGCCCTCAGACCTGGCACAGAGAGTCAGAAATCAGATGGCTTTGACAAATGTTAAACAAAGCAAGTTCACACCGGGACAAAAGACAGATGTTACTCAGGCCATGTGTCTCCTGCCCAGTCAAGACCACCCCTCCCCAATCAATAGGACTTTAAATGGGAGTTTTGATGACCTGGATATCCCATACATCGATGAGGATGAAGATGAAAATCTAACCCCAGTATACAGCCACAAATTGTGATATTAATAATAATTTGAATATTCTAAAGCAACATATTAGAAGACCTTTGGCTGTGTATAAAAGAAATGGTGCACTTTGTTTTATAGTCATTTCCATTTTTCAGTGCTGCTATGGAAAAAAAAGTGCTTGGAGAATTTATATATACTGTATATATTTAAAGGGGGGGTCATTTGGACAGTTTGTTAACAGCTTTTATAACAAATCCAGAGAGAAACCCCATAGCAGGGTCTCTTTACCGGCACAGTCTGTGATTTTAAATATATTTCAGAATTGTAAACAACATATTTTATAAAAGGTATTTTATCTGTTTTATCAGTTCTGTAAGCTGTGTGACAAGCCATGTCTTATTTTGGATAAAAAAAACTGGATAGTATGATGAAAAGCAATCAAAATTCAAGATATTAACGGACATCATACTGAATTTGACCTCTACAGTAACAAGTAGAACAGTGCTAGAAGAGCACACATTGTACCTCTGTTAAGGTTTAACAGTTCCCTTAAAATTCTTGGATTAACCCTTTATTTCACATCTACGCCAAATTTCGAAAATGCTTGAAAAATCTAAAATCAACAAAGTAGCCCCCTAAAAGACAAGTGAAAATGGATATGATGACAGTTTAAGGTGTTAAGATGAAAATATATCCATTAGGCAAACAAGATTAGTGTTTTTTTTACTGTACAGAGAGAAGTTGCTTTATGCATTGTTGTGTATCTGAAATGTTTTAGTTGTTGTTTTTTATTTTTACTTTTCATTTCTCTCTGGTGTGTAACTGCCATGTCTTACCACTGATTCAGTAGTTCTCTACAACGAATGGTCATATTGCTGCCTCTTAGACTGACTGAAAAAATACTTCCCTCTGTTAATTTTCTTGGTAGTGCAAGGCCATCAATACATTTTTTGTCTGTACATTTAGCTTGTTTTTTTCTTTGTTTTGTTTTTTAAAAACTGCATGCTTGTACATTTCATAGGGAATAAGAATAATGCATATTGGCTCCTCTAGAGTTGGACCTTTGTAACCATCTGAAATAAACTGACCATTTTTAAATGTCTCCTACTGTAAAACAAATCATTAGATATGGAAAATTACAATAGCAAATAAAGCAGCTTTGACAGAAACTAATGTCAGTACATTACATAGTAAAAAAAAAAAAATGGGTAAAAAAAACCACAAAAAATACCACGTTGGCAAGAAGCTCATGAAAGACTGCAGTTATTAATAACTTCAACATTTGATGGATTACAGTTCTATCAGTTTGATACCACAGTATATTTAACAGCTGGTAAGGTAATATGTTCACTGTGTTAAATGTGAAATGTGAGGGACCTGAAATTGGGTTTCAAGTGCAGGTTTTGATGAGGAAAGAAAGATGCCCTCTTGTGTTCCTATTGCAGAGCATTCAAGGGAAATTACTGCCTTTTTACTGTAACTGACATATTGTTGTGTACATGCAATTACATGTAAATATATTACAGAGGTATAACTTGTTAATGATTATTTTGAGACATGAATCCTAATTAAAAAAATCAAACTGAAAAAAGCTTTTTTTTTTTTTTTTTTAGACTAGTGTCTGGTCTGACCCCCTTTTTGATCTTGGTGAAATTATTTTTTGATTGATCAGAACATTTCACAAAAGGGTTTCCAGTTTTGATGAACTTTTACGTCCCTTGTAATCTGTCTGAAGAATGCATTTTGCAAGTACAAAATGTCTTGCAGCGTCACACACCCTGTGGAAGATTCTCAGCCCAAAATCTTATGTTTACAGGAATCTGAAACTTGGTGAGCACCTCTTAACTCTTTCACTCACTCTCGTATCCATTCTGAATAGTGTCCTGTTTCTTTCTGTTAAAAGTATCGATGTTGGGCCTTGGAGCAAAGTGGCGCCCTCTTCTACATGGATCAGTTGCTGGTTAAAACTTTTCAGTTGATTTGACTACCTTTGTGCAGGCTCTTGTGTATATGAATACGATCCATTTTACCATGATGTATGAGCAATTTATTTCCATAATTTTGGCTAACTTTGTTTTTCTTGATCAATGATAGGAAATTGACTGATGATACAAGTGAATTGTGGAGGATTTTGTCGTGCGATGTTTCCCACTGTAAGTCAATGCGCATTCTAGATTGTTTTACTGGAATTGAGTAACTGAACATCTTGTGCACTTTCTTGGTAAACGCAACTACTCTCCATAAAAGGGATTTCCGGTTTTGTACCCAGACGTACACAAATTACCATTTGAAGATGAATTGCGCCAGCGTTTTTTTGAACCAATCAGAAGCACAGTTTTGATACGCTTTTCTATCAGGTAGCCAATTGTTAAATGGGAAGGGCGGGTCAATATTGAGTTCAGGAAGACGAGTGGAAGTGAGGTGGGGATGGGGAAATCGTTATTTGGTTAGCTAGCTGCTTGCTCCGTGGACCCACTTCCCGAGGTGTTCTGAGCTCAGTGATCGAAATCACTTGGTTACTTTCGACAGGTGAAAGGATGGCCCTCTAACACCAAGAATGGACATAAGTTAACAATGACGGGGGAGAAAAAGAAGAAAAAGCGGTTGAACCGCAGCATTCTTCTTGCAAAGAAAATTATAATAAAAGATGGAGGAAGTGTGAGTTGAATATTTATCTTCATTAACTTAGCTTGCCACTTGGTCAAACTGGCTGTCCGCCGCTGAGACAGTTACCTCGTGTATTTCATATAAGCGTGGCAGTAGAGCCACATTTCTTAGTGTCTTTATGTCTTGGGTGGACTGCCTCGGAAGGTTACCGATAGCTATGTCTGCTTTGCTAACTGGCTAACACGGCTATTTGTGGATTTGCATTAGCTAATGTTAGCGGCCTACGTTTGCAAGTCGTTTACACGTCAGCTCAGGTAAAGTTAGGCGACTAGTTAGCTGTGTCTATATTGCCGCAAAGTGGCTCAGTTGCCCTTTAATAACATTATCCAAGTTAAACCAGCAGTTTAATGTTAATGTTACTTGAGTCACGTTCAAATTATGTAGATATTGTGCGTGACCATGCATCACTGAGAGGCAGAAACTGGAGCTAGGTTAGCATTAGCTCACAAGCATATGTGTTTAAATGCGGTTTTTGTACCTTGGTACATTATGTAGATAATGTCTTAAGTTAACTTCAAAGTACCCTTGATTCAATGTAAGATAACTTGTCAGACAATGTTAGAAACATCTTGTATGATAACGTGGTTTGTAAATAGGCGAAGACAACTCAGTGCTGGATTTTATAATGTGGACTGAAAGCACGCAAACACAACGTTTGAGTCCAAAAAAAAAAAAATCCAAACACTGACCGCTGCTGAAGCTAATATCAGCCACTTTAAGTAACATAACTAAACTGGTGTTTTGCTTATATCAGTTAAATATCAGTCATGGGTTGATGTGTTACCACCTTTATTCTCCTGTCTCTTTTCTTTGACACTTGCAATAAGATGGTCAAAAAACGATCAAATATTAAACTATCACATCAGAAATTTTCTTGACCACTTAGATGGTGTAACCAATTGTTGCCCCAGAATAAAGAATTGTTATAAATATGGGAGGGCAAACTTCTTATGTAATCAGTTGGACAGCTGTGCCAAACATGCTGGATATACTGTATATGGGAGGGCACACAGAGCTCTAATGGTAATGAAGAAAGCCAAAAACAGTTTTCTGTTAGTAATGATTATTTTGTGTAAGTAAATACTCTGAACAGCTTATATGTTGTGCCCAATTTTCAAGGAAGTCTTCATTGAAATAATCTTGATTTTTAGATGTCATTACTGTATAACCACTCGGCCATTAAGACTTCACTTTCCACACCAGCATTTGAACCAGCCATAGCATCTAATCAGCTAACCCCCACAAGTCAATGCCAAAACATGAGCCATTATTGCTTAAATGGAAGAGGAAGTTATAATATCCACACAGGACCATCAGTAATTGTTCCTCATTTTCTCAGTGAAGCAGGTGGTGTGGTCACAGACCTATCACGGAACAAAAATGGCGGTTCCTCTGAATAACTGCTTGTGTCCCAGGTCACAGACATACAGGCTTTCTGTGATGGCTTTGCTCCCTCCAAAGGGCCAAATGACAAACCACAAGCTAATATACTAGCAGTCCATCCATCCATCCATCCATTTTCTACCGCTTATCCTGTTAGGCACCAGCCCCCGCGACCCCTATCTCAGATTTTCGGGCGAAGGCGGGGTCACCCTGGACAAGTTGCCAGTTCATCGCAGGGCTGACATATAGAGACAAACAACCATTCACACTCACATTCACACCTAAGGTCAATTTAGAGTGATCAATTAACCTAACCCCCAGTTTGCATGTTTTTGGACTGTGGGAGGAAGCCGGAGTACGTGGAGAGAACCCACGCAGACACAGGGAGAACATGTAAACTCCGCACAGAAACGCCCTGACCCGGGAATCGAACCCAGGACCTTCTTGCTGTGAGGCGATAGTGCTAACCACTGCCCATTGTCTTTAAATTTGACCCTGGCCTGCTTTACAGTCTCCACAATTATCACACCTTGCTGTGTTTTGTGCCAAAGTGCTACACTTGCACATCATATTTATTTTAATCAATTTCAAGACTTGTAAAGATTTTACTTTGCTTCAGTGAAGTGGCTTTTTCTACAGGCTGTTGGTTTTATGCAAGTTACAAAGATCTGTGTTAAGTCTGTATTTAGAGTAACCCAAGAAATTATACCTCAGAAACGAATGTATTAAACTATTTTGTTCCTGGATGAGACACGTTTTACTTATTAATTTAAGTATTTTTGGAGCTAATTTATTGCTCTTGTAGGTTGTAGCTTTTAATGGGGAACACAGTTTCCATTCGTGCATTTACTGATATTCCATAAAACTTTAATAGTAATCAGAGTAAGGTAAACTTAAAACACTGTAGATGTCATGTAAACAGCTTAACTGTGCTGTCTCACTTGCATTAATGGCATTAGTTTAAGTAGGAATGAATTGATAGACCCACACATAGTGCTGACTTTTAAAGTAGTTTTGCTATGAATGCGGCTTAGGTTCTTTTCTTTTGGGATTTTCAAGTCTGATGCTGCACAGACAGACAGTAGATACAAAGAGGCGTGTATGATAAAAAACTGACTGTTTTATGGCAATGGAAGTAGAAACACTTTGTTTTGACAGTCAGTTCTAGTTTTCATTGATCTTATCATGGGGTAATTTTAAGAGGCAACTGTTAACTGATGAGTCACCACAAATTATGAAAATTCCCTTTTCCTAAGTTTCCCTCAAGCTGTTGACTTACATTAATCACATTATTTTTGTTTATGTAATTTTATGATTATTTCTGAGCTCAATGTTTACTGTGAGCAGGTTTTAAAGTTAAATTCAGAAGTAAGTGCATTGGTTAATTTAACATTCAGTAAAGAACTGGCTCAGCAAAGTTGATCCAAGATGACTGCCCACAGCTAGTGGGGGTCAGAGAATTTACTAACCGCAGGCTGTCCAGCTACCTGGAAATAAATTCCAGCATAAGGTTTGATCTCTCCATGTGCATTGACATTAACATTAACCATTAACATATATTTTTATTGAGTCTTAACTGTTCGCAGCTTCTCGGTTAATCTGGTTTCTGCTTGCATGTGTTTTTCTCTGTCTGTACCCAGCCTCAGGGAATTGGTGAGCCCAGTGTTTACCATGCTGTGGTGGTCATCTTCTTGGAGTTTTTTGCATGGGGTCTCCTTACTACTCCGATGCTCACGGTAAGCCAGGATACATAAATGCTCATAGAGGCTATCATGTATAATGAAATAACAGTGTGTAATTTGTTCATATGCCCACACCTTTGTTCTGCAGAAACTTAGCCAAAGAGTGACATTTTTTTCGATTGGCTGGAATCCCACACAAGGGCATCAGTGTCTCTGAATGATTGAATTTCCTATCAAATGAGTGAGGCCCTGTGAGATGCACTTTTCTCGTGTTTGTTTTTTTTTTTTTCCCTTCATTTTTTGTGCGTGTGTGTTTACAGATGTTGTGCCAAGCGTTAATGGAATGAGAAATATGAAAAGGGCATCAAACAGTTGTATTGTCTAAGCACCAGTTCTTTGTTGAAAAGGCTTATCAGGAGGTCACTGGTTTGTGTTGTCAGGCTACAGTATGGATGACTGCCGGGCCAATGGCACACGTTCACCTCCATACACTGCAGATTGGTTTTGGTTCAGTTCTTTGCTACAAGTAATATGAACAGTATTATTTAGAAGCGTTTAATTCCCAGAATGTAACCTGTAAGTTTGAAAAACATAACACTATCAGAAATCTGTCAATAATTTTAGAACAAATGTAAAAATGATTGCAGCTTGTTTGTCCTATGAACCATAATGATGATTTGCACCCAGACCTGTCCAGTTTTTCACTTTCTATATTTTTGAACCTACACATTTTTCTTACTTTGCATATCTCAACAAATGTAAAGCAAACATCTGTGAGTCACATGATGTAAACCAGACAGGTTTACGTAATGCATGCTTTTCAAACGTCTCTGGTTTGAAGAGGTGATTGTATGTATAACTGTTAAGCAATAATTACTGGGGTTTATTGTCCTCAAAATCCCTGGGCAGAGGCAGGATTTGCATTTTGGACTAATCAGATGGCGTCTGAAGATGAGGGACTGTTCTCAGTGAGCTCACTGCATCATTAGTATCCAGCAGCAACAGTCCTTACTGAGCATGTGTGTCGGTGTCTGTGTGTGTTGGGTAATTGACTCCCAGAGGAAGAGTGGGTTCTTAGCCATCCTGTAAGCTTTCACTCGAAACCGCTAAACAATAACCACATCCTCTTGTTGAGCCTCTCTCAAGCTTCTTAAATCAAACCAAGGTTTTATGTTCTGTGCTATTTTCAGTAATACTTATGCTCTGCACTTGTTGCACACTGACATTGTAGACTTTGAGATGACCACCCCATGTATTTTACCAATGTGATCACCTCATTTATATACATTCCCACAAAGCTTATGTACTTTAGAAATACATTGTCACAGTGTGTAGATCCTGAACTACTTAAGTATGGCTCTTTTTATTCTTGGGGCAAAAGATGTAAACCATTCATGGTCAAAAACCATAACAGTTCTACGCCTTTGTAGGAAATGCTATTAAATCTAAATAATTTCTTGAATTAATAGAAAATTTAGGGGATTGTGCAGTCAGTCTATTTATATAGTGCCAGTTCATAACAAGGGGTTATCTCATGACACTTTAGTTGTAGAATAAGTCAACTATACTCCTATTATTAATTTGATAAATTAACAGAGTCACACCATCAGTCACATAAACACTTGACAAGAGTGGCAAAGAAAAAACTTGCCTTTTAGAAGGCAGAAGGCAACATCTGCCTCGACTGGTTGGGTCGAATGAAAGAAACAGAAAATGAGCGAAAAAGAGGATGAGATAGTTAGTGAGGTAGATGAGAGAGAGACGCACAGATGCAAAGAGCATGTTCTGTCCTTCCTCAGACTGACTTTTACTGATAATCTAAAAAGTCTCACTACTCATACTTAACTGATGCAATCAAGCACAGGTGGAGTAGGATGGGTTTTTGTCAAGAAAAGCTGTGAGATCCATATTATATATGTTCACTCTTCGAATTAAGTTTAATAGCTGAGCTATTTCCCCTTTCGCAACATTAAATCTTAAAACCATTAGTTGGTGTCTCTGAGAGTCAAATTTTACAGCATTGCGTTGTAGATATGTGTCAAAGACATTAGGTTATTTTGCTCCCTGGCATTACAGTTATTATTGCCAGGTTATCAGGTTTGAATGAAATCATAACATTCTTAAGCTTAATATTTTTGTTACTCATATATGCTTATTTTAAAAATACATGTTCAATCAATGGTAAAGAGGAAGGTCAACAATTTGCAGAAGATAAAAGTGCTTCATCATCCATTTATTTTGAGTATTTGAAAACTGTTTAGGTCACATAATGGTCCCAGATATCTTTTCATCCTGATGCATTTCTATCTTTTGATTTTACAAAATGGCTATCAATATATGAGGTAGCCAGGACAGCTATAGAAGCATTTTTCTAACCCATGTAATGGTGAAATTTTGTTTGTAATAATTTTCTGTTAAGTATTAACATATATTAGTTTGAATTAGTGCGCTTATGTTGAGGTTCTGTGTGAAGCTTTTCGTAAAACCAAATCAGACTAAACTACACTAGTTTAATGATTCACAACATATGGGTCGGTGACCTGTGGAAGGTCGCAGCAAACATAAAAGATCAAATATTTAATATGCATGTAAGTTATGTAAGTTATTGTGTGTTTTTGTATTACGGTGAATAGTTGCCGCATCTAGTTTTCATTGTAAATCCTAATGCTTGAAATAGTGCTTCAGTTTCTGAATTTCAACCATTGATCATTTCAAAGATTTTTGTCCAGTTACATCACTGTTGTTTTGATCTCGAGCTGTAGTTTAACTCTGCAGGGTTAATTATTTATCGTTTGAAGTGTGATTCAAATGTTTGGATTAAGTGTTTGGTTTCATCTGTTTGTTCTCCAGGTATTACACCAGACATTTCCTCAACACACATTCCTGATGAATGGGCTCATCCATGGTGTCAAGGTAATCCCACAAATAGAATACCTAGTTTCAATATACTATTATTAATGACAGGAACTCTGATGCATGCAAGTTAGAAAAGAAAACAATCTGGCTTGCTTATGAGGGAGTTTCTCTGGTGTTTTTATGGACAGTATTTTAGTAACAAGCAGTGTGGTCGTAATATGAAATGACTTTAAGGATGCACCAATATGGAAATTCTGGGCCAATAACGATTCCAGTATTTATTTGAAATTCAAGAAAAAGAAGTATTCAAAAAAATGCGGTACTGTTTTGTGTCTGTTTATGTTTGTTTTGTTTTTGGGATATTTGCTGAGCATGTGTGATGTTGTTAAGCCGCGTCCTGCTTGATATGTCCACATCTGAAAACTGTCCCATAATCACAGCAGGTCCCTTGGCTGGACACAGAAGTGTATTTCAGTGCATCTTCACAGTCTTTTATTCGGGGAAATGATAGGAGGGTACAGATCTTTTATCTTCAATCTTTTGTACAAAAACACTGTTTTTCTCCGATCAATAAATAGGCACTGTGTGAACAAGTACAGATGTTGAAAATTTAAGGTGACTGGACATCTATTATTGCTCAACATCAACTACATCTTACACAGTTTGTTAATATCTTTCTATAATGGATTGATTTTTTTTTTGTTTGTTTTTCCCACAACATACATAGTTTCATGATGACACATAATTCATGATTTTATGTTTTTTGCTAGCAACGTCTGATGTTTTTAAACATTATCTGTGTTCATGGACCCTTCACCATGTTTCCATCACCCTATCCCCCAGTGCTTTCATCTCAATCCAGACCTCACATCAGGCTTTACTTATGTGCTATATTATTGTGTGGTTTTCTTTGCCTTCATTTGTTTATTTGAAGTAGAAAACTCTTTCCTTTAAAGTCTGCCAGCTACCAAAGCTGAGTGATACCAGACTTAATAGTCCAGGAAAGGACATTGGAATTTTCCAAACAAGAGAAAAAATAATCTGTCAGTAAAGCTAGATGACAAACTAAATGGTAAAATGTGTGTTAATTTTCCACTTGAATTAGCTGTAAGGGCAGCGTCATGTATAGACTGATTATAGTAAGGTTTTCTACATTCTAATCGATCAGATCTGAAAATGTGCACATACTTATATCATAATCCTCATGAAACTGTGCTGGTCAGTCCCCACAAGTTCTCCATTTACATTTACCAACCTTTCTGTCCCATGTTCTTCCCTTAATTTCACTGTCTTTTTTTTTTAGGGTCTATTATCATTTCTCAGTGCTCCTCTTATTGGAGCATTGTCAGACGTATGGGGGCGCAAGTCTTTCTTGCTACTAACTGTCTTCTTCACGTGCGCGCCCATTCCATTGATGAAGATCAGCCCATGGTGAGTGGAAAACAGACAACTCTAGCAATTAGGCTCAAATCTATTTGCTGTTTAATACAACAACAGAATAATCCACTGCTCCCAATTAACAACATTATAAATTTTACAGAGGTAGGATTTGTAGTGTTAGCAGTGTTTCAGCATTTCAGTTTGTCTGTGCTGTCCTTTTTTTTTTTTTTTTATTTTTAGGTGGTACTTTGCAGTCATTTCCATGTCCGGCGTTTTTGCTGTCACCTTCTCTGTGATATTTGCCTATGTGGCAGATATAACGCAAGAGCATGAAAGAAGCACAGCGTACGGTTTGGTAAGGAAATGACCGACCAAAGCAGAGTCCTGTTTAAATGTGTGTCTTTTAACACTTCCAGAATCATTTTGTTATCTAGTTGAGATCAGAGTGACTGTTTATCTCTTTTCAAAAATTGCAAATTCTGTACGTAAAAGAGTCAAAACCACTAAAATCTAGATAACCACAGAAGCGATCCACACTTCATAGTCTCCTCACCTCCTTCCTTCAGGTATCGGCTATTTTTTTTCCCGCCATTGGAGCCTACTTGTCTGTGGCTTACGGTGACACGTTGGTAGTGATACTGGCCACAGTCATTGCCCTGCTTGACATCTGCTTCATCCTCATGGCTGTACCAGAGTCACTACCAGAGAAGATGAGGCCAGCATCATGGGGAGCACCCATCTCCTGGGAACAGGCAGACCCTTTTGCTGTGAGTAATAACATTATACTTTTGTTCATATACTTTAGTCAGTTTATTACGTCTGTGACGATTCTCAGTCTGGTCAGTTTATTACCCAGTTTTAAACATGGGTTGTTTTCAACCAACATCAGTTAATTACTGTGTTTTATCACCTGTTATTGCTAAGGATGCAGAGAAATGGAAATTCTTGGCTGATCCTGATTTTTATAGTAACAGTTTGGCTGATAACTGATACTGGTATAGATACCCTTTAGTGTCATGGAAATAAAGAAATTTTCTATATGAAAAATAACTGAACTTTTACAACTTTAAGCCCACCCTTACAAGTTGTCAGTACTGGTTCATTAGGTTTTCTATGTGGAAGATCCATAATGTCAGAATTAGTTTTTTGGAGGTATTGGTTGATTGCAGAATGAAGGCAGAAATCCAAAGCCATGATGTTAACTGTTTATTTTAGTCACAATTTGTGTTGAAGTACATAAACACCATATGTACATATTAACAAGGTTTAAACCTGATTTTATATCAGAAAGGTTTTTTAAAATTGTGGCCAGGTGTAGGACAGCTGATGTAGCCAGTGCAAAATTGATGAGACACAACGGAGTATTATCTGTTTATGCCACGTTACTTGCCAATACACCAATACTGACAATTATGTCCATATTAGATGATACCAATACTTAGCCGATAGATAAATGCATTCCTTGTTTTAACTTAATGTTTGCATGGATGATCATTCAAAATTAATTTACTAATTGACTCATATCTCTTTAAAAAAAAATGCATCTCTGCTATTGAACACTTTGCTGTATCTATAAGCCAAACATAAAAGTTATTGACTTGTGGAGATGCGTCTGCAATCAGAGTCCGTTGTCAGCAAGGAGCTCCTGTAACCACGCCCAGCAGTGTAACAGGGTGCTGGAGGACACTTATAATTCAGTGCAGCAAGGTGAAAAATCAAAACAACATGTAAAAAAAAAACCAAAAAAAACCCCCAAAACTTTTTTTTACTATGTTTTGTTATAATATTCAGTTTTAAACTTAAACATGCATTAAGCATGTTGTTAAATGATTTAGCTGTGCAGCAAGTGATCAAGTAATCATTTCTTGCTTTTCTCTTGGCCAGTCTCTGCGTAAAGTGGGCCAGGACTCCACTGTGCTCCTCATCTGTATCACAGTGTTTCTCTCCTACCTCCCTGAAGCTGGCCAGTACTCCAGTTTCTTCCTCTATCTTAGACAGGTAACACTCGCCCAGCATGCACATTTCCAGGAAAGCTACAAAATGACCAGATTATGCATACATACATTACACTCACCAGCGACACCTCTTCGACTGGCAAATACCTAATCAGCCAATTGCATGGCAGCAACTCAATGCATTTAAGCGTGTAGACATGGTCAAGAAGACCTGCTGAAGTTCAAACTGAGCATCAGAATGGGTAAGGAAGGTGATTTAAGTGACTTTGAACGTAGCATGGCTGTTGGTGCGACAGGCTAGTCTGAGTAATTCAGAAACTGATCTACTGGGATTTTCACGCACAACTATCCCTAGGGTTTATAGTTAATGGTCAGAAAAAGAGAAATATCGAGTGAGCGGCAGTTCTCTGAGTGAAAATACCTTGTTGATGCCAGAGGTCAGAGGAGAATGGCCAAGCTGGTTCAAGATGATATAAAGGCAACAGTAACTCAAATAGCCAGTCGTAACAACCACGGTATGCAGAAGACCATCTCTGAACGCACCTTCAAAGATTGAACCTTGAATCAGAGGGGCTAAAGCAGTCGAAGACCTCACCGGGTACCACTCCTGTCAGCTAAGAACAAAAAACGGAGGCTCCACTTCACACAGTCTCACCAAAATTGCACAATAAAAGATAGGAAAAATATTGGATGGTCCGATGAGTCTCCATTTCTGCTGCGACATTCGGATGGTAGAGTCAGAATTTGGCATAAACAACATGGACAGACAACAAGGACCCATCCTGCTTTGTATCAACTGTACGGGCTGGTGGTGGTGTGGTTTGGGGGATATTTTTTTGGCAAACTTTGGGCAACTTAGTACCAATGTACCATTGTTTACAACACCACAGCCTACCTGAGTATTGTTGCTGACCATGTCCATCCCTTTACGACCACAGTGTACCCATCTTCTGATGGCCACTTCAAGCAGGATAACGAGCCATGCCACAAGGCTCAAATCATCTCCAACTGGTTTCTTTAACATGACAATGAAGATAAGTCGTCCAATGGCCTCCATATTCACCAGATCTCAATCCAATAGTGCACTTTTGGGATGTGGTGTAATGGGAGTTTTGCATGGATATGCAGCCGACAAATCTGCAGCGTGACGCTATCATGTTAATATGGACTATATTATGTCCATATTAATACTATCATGTTAATATGAATATATGCCAGAAAGAATTAAGGCAGTTCTGCAGGCAAAAAGGGGGCCCATCCCAGTACTAGCATGTAGCTAATAAATTACTTAATAAAGTGGCTGTTGAGTGTATTTAGACACATTACATGTAAGGATGCATTGTAATCTACTTACTCTTTAACACCACCAACCTCTTTGTCCGGGGAAAAAGGTTGGGGGGTTGTGTATTGAAAATTGAAGGTCAATTTTCAGGTAGAGT
This sequence comes from Mola mola, assembly GCA_001698575.1. Taxonomy (NCBI): domain Eukaryota; kingdom Metazoa; phylum Chordata; class Actinopteri; order Tetraodontiformes; family Molidae; genus Mola; species Mola mola. Next base: position 403,625 of record KV751378.1, on the reverse strand, counting down.
CAAGATTTGTTAAGGAGAACCATACAAAATGTTAATAAATGCATGTTAATGTGACAGCATCGTAATAATTTCATAATCAATTGACATTAATCCATTTGTGTGGCTTCTGGAAACATCAGAATAATTTGCTACA
>KV751378.1:384758-394994 GCA_001698575.1 Mola mola | reverse complement strand
AAAACCTCATTAAATTTGCATCAGATTGATGGGAAGACCCACGAACAAGCAGCAACTGAAGGTGGCAAAGCAGGGAGGAAGCTCAGAATTTGGTGGCGACGATGGGCTCCACACTTCCGACAGTAATTTGCCCGCAAAGGATTTTCATCCAAGTATTAAAAACTGTGATATTTTCAGTTATGTGAGTTTGTCCAAATACTTTTCGATGCTACAGATCAATACTTGACCGTAAATAGGCATCATTCTCTTTAAATTGTAATTGAAGACTTGATTGGTTGTTTCTCATACATTCCCTTTTGAAATCTCACTTCATTTACCTTTACTTGCCTACTTCCTTTACTATGCTGAATGTGTGTGCCATTGTTTATTTCACCTATAATACATTCATCAATGTTATTTCACTAATTTTTCTGATGTTTGTGCTTCCATTGAGACTCTGACATGCTGAAATCAGGAGTAATATGAATGTACTGTAAATGGGCTGTGGAAGTAATTTTCTAATTACACTGGGACTTTGTATAAATCCCAGCACATTACTTCTGCCGATTTCTCACATTTCAAATGTTCTTTTCGCATGCAATTAATGCTGATTTCACATCACTTTGACTGGTGCTTCCAAGAGATAAATCCACCTAAAACACTCAGAGAAGTGGGGACTTTTTCTCCATTTACATTTACAGTGTAATGTCTACATGCCTGAGCGGACAGCCTCACTGGTGCTTCGTTCCATCCAGCAGCAAAATGATGAGGTGGGCAGTAAGTGTCTACATGGAGCAGCAGGTGTCCTGCAGTCTTAACCTCGGATAGAAGCGATAAGACTCTTAACTGTAATCCATGCCCATTGTTTCCTGATGAACCCTCTAACAGCTCTTGGCACTGAGGTGGATTTAGTTACAATGGACTCATCAGCACAAAGGGGTTTTCAAATTGAGCATTCATAATCACCGACTACTGCACATACCAGGGCATGTGGGCCCATAATTCCAGTGGATGGTGTAAGAAAGACCGCCATCACTATGCTACCATTTAAAATCACACTTGTCAAACTTGCAGAAAAACGTTTGATGACCTACATCAACAAATTCAGAGGAGGTCATGTTTTCACCTTTGTGAAAAGGGACATTTAATGCAGTTTAGACTCCTTACACATAAACTAAAATTTATCATTTACAGTGATGTCAAGTAACAGTCTATTTTCTGCCACAGATAGTTTGTAAACCAATCCAGGTCCAGTATACAGAAGTGTGCTGTGGAAACATAAAGAGTGTCCTGAGCATAAACACTGAGAATGGACTTTACAGTGAGGATAGATGTCAGACAACGTTAGAGAATATTTCCAAGTATGTCTGAGTAGGTTTCTTTAATTTACATTCCCCGCTGCTTGTAGCCACACAATATATCAACAAATGACAGGTTCCAGCTTCCCAGGAATTAGGAGCACACACACACACACAGAGGCCTGTCAGGATTAGCAGCTCTCTTGGCAGGGAAAGGATCGGGCAAGTTTTAACAAGAGCAACCTTTCTGAGAGCTTTAGAGAAGGTGGCTGCTTAGATCACTTCCAAGGTGAAGCGAGTTGGTGCAGGAGCCCCTCTGCTCACTCCCCCTGTCGTCTATTTGTGCCGTTGTTGGGCATGAAAAGGGGCCATGTGAGTATTTGAGGGAGCTACTGGAATGTATTGTGGTGCAGAATCGCTGTCATGGCGCATTTATTTGCCAGGCTCCAGATGGGTGCATGAGAGTGGAAGAGTGCTTATATGTTTGAAAAGTGGGCTTGGCTGGAGGCCATGGACAGTCCACAGTGCCGCCACCATAAATGTGAGTGCCCATTAACCTCAGACAGGCTGCTCATCAATCAACCTGTGTGTCAAAACTTGAGGTATTGTCTTTGAAAGTGCTGTAAATGTGAGCAGGAAGACGTGTCTTAGGAACGGTGCACCCCAAACAAGCTCGCACACACGCCAGGAAGGGGAAACGGGCCCAGTGGTGGAGGTCCCGCTCTGCCCTGACGTACGCCAGCATCTCTTCCTGTGGTGGAGAAGTGCAGCGCGTTGGCGTCGAGGAAGAGCCCTTGAATGAATCATGTGCGAACCTCATTGTTCTTCCAGTCGAGCGGGTCTGTGTGAACCTGAGTTTGTCACTAACCTCTGCCTGCTTTCCCATGTTCTATATGCAGACCGCCGGTGTTGCCTCATGTGACTTCTGAGCACATGTGGTTGACTATTAACTCAGGGATAGGTGTGGGCCTCTAAGTACTGGCTGTCCCACACGCAAGGCCCCAACATCTCTGGAGACTAAACGTCCTCCTCCAAGGCTAACTTAAAAAAAAAAAACACCTTGTATTTACTTCTCAGACATGTCCTCTCTTAGGATTGCTCACTGTTGACAATAAGAACTCTACAATGCCGCAATATGATCATAATAATGATCACCAGCCTTATTGTTCTGAACCCTGACCCTGTTGTTTTTGCCGTCACTTTCGCTGCTACCTACATACCTAGTAGCCGGCATCAGATAAAGGTTCCATGGGATTGACATTAATGTGGCTGCAGAGTGTCAGAAAGTGCAGCTTCAGGCTTTAATGTAAGAGCACTTTAATCCGTCTCCACTGTGAGCTCATCATTTCGAGCAGATTTGAGACATTACCAAGGGAGGTAAAACATAAACTAATGCACCTGTTCTGTGACAGTAAAAATATAACAGCGTTTCAATTTAAAACTTGTTTATTACTTCTCCTTAAATAGCTTTCCACCATTTTCTACTGTACATTATATTAAAGCAGACTTCAACCATAGCCTTATTTTGTTAGTAGTCTAGTTTTTTAGGGTATAAAATATCACAAAATACATCCATAAAAAACTTTAAAAAAAAAAAAATCACTCCAGTATAGAGTACGGTCACCAGGACTGTTTAGCTTGACAAAGCTGTACAACACAACGGCATTGGGCAAGTCAAAACATTTTTTCTCAACAATTAAGACATTATAAATGTTGCAATAGTCTGCTAACAGGGAGTAGACAGTGATACACTATTTTTAGAAGTTTTCCGATGTTTACAAAAGACAAATGAATTCATGTTGATCTAATCCAAACGATTTATTCCAGCCTTTGGTAATCTGCTAAATAATCAGACATTACTTGGTACTCAAAGACCTGGATAAGGTTACGGTAAGGCTAAAAATCTTCATTTTGGAGAGTTATATATAATCACAGAAATGGTCTTCTTTAGCACATTTTAAATCTTTTGGTTGTGCACAACTTTTTGAGTTATGTTGGTACCCTACAAACAAAGAAACCACAAAACCTCCTCCAATTTTGTTGGCAGAGGAAATAAACCACTTTGAGATCATTTTCATCTATCTATATATGTGTTGTCTTATTTATAATATCCATCCATCTATTCTCTGCTGCTTATCCTGTTAGGGGTCGCGGGGGGGCTGGAGCCTATCTCAGCATCTTCGGGCGAAGGCGGGGTCACCCTGGACAAGTCACCAGTTCATCGCAGGGCTGACATATAGAGACAAACAACCATCCACACTCACATTCAGTGACCAGTTAACCTAACCCCCAGTTTGCATGTTTTTGGACTGTGGGAGGAAGCCGGAGTACTTGGAGAGAACCCACGCAGACACAGGGAGAACATGCAAACTCCACACAGAAACGCCCTGACTCAGAATCGAACCCAGGACCTTCTTGCTGTGAGGCGACAGCGCTAACCACTGCACCACCCCAACATATCAATTATTTATTCTAAATCTAGATTTTCTAGTAAGTTCTAACAAGGATAAGTTTAATAAATTCAGTAGATTCTCCAATTGTGTGATGTTTCTGTTGGCATGTCTGATTGCTACACATTGTTTATGCCATGTAAACCAGTTTAGAATCCGTTTACACAGTTTGGATGCCTCTGCCAAATTCCTTGTCCTTTCCAGGACATCCTTGTTTGCTTATTGTTCATCATGCAGGCCTAATTTCCTGACAAAATTGCCTGTGAACACTTTTTGACAGCCAGCATGTAAGCATTGTTGAATTTTAAGCTTCCTTGTGGGCGTGACAGTGGAAGAGTTCCTGCGAAAGACATAATCAGGCACCACAATGATGCTATGTTGCGTCTGACAGGAAACCAAATGATGGGGTATTTTTCCACTGAGTTTCAATTCTCAACACATTGATTTTCATATGGAAAAATTAACGAAACAATGCCTGTGGGATTAAACTTGCCTCTACACCTGCAAAGCTTTAAAAGGGTCTATACTTTCAGGACTTGGTACTGCAAGGATGTAGGGGTTTTTTTTAATGTTTTTACTTGTTTTCCCTACTTTTAATCTGTTTTTTTTAATTGAATTTCATGCTTTGATAACATTTATCAAAGTGCCTGATTACATTCATTGACATCATACTGAACAAAATTCAGTCGAAAGTCAAAATATGAGGGGTAGCTTTTAAGGGTTTTCAGAACAACAGTATAACTTGATATGACTTGATAGTTTTTTTGTTTTTTTAACATTTATTCATTAATGCATCTCTAAAAATTACAATATCCCGATTTTTTTTACCAGCTATTTAAGAAAGTGAGCATTTACTACATTTTAGACTCATTACATGTCAAGAATTTTACTTTTCTAATTTTAATAAATGTAGCCTATGGAAATATTAGATTATTTCACTTTAACTGTAATAATTTTTTATCAAAATATAAAAAGGCTTTAAAAATTTCCCTTCATGTGTCTGTTAGCCAATTAAATTTTAGCCTTGACTTCCAGACATATAAAAAAAAACTAGGCAACATAAACACCCGCCTGCACTTTCCAACTACCCTGAAGCAGCCACCTTGACCCCCAACCTCCACCTTTCACCTGAGCCAGAATCAGAGAGGCCGTGTTGCGACCTGTTCCACCTCAACAAGTCTGACGACCCAAGAAGAGGTCAGGATTAGGAGTCAGAGCTCAAAAACAACAACCTCTTTCTATTCCCCAGCAACAGGCTAAACATTCACATGATGTGTTTATGAGTCATTTGTTTTTTTCATCCATCTCAGCCTGAATAACACATCAATAGTTCCAAGGCATAATGACCCTAATCTGGTCAAAATAGCGCGGTAGGGTACGTGCCCTGCTTTGAGTGCACTGGTTCAGGCATGACTTGCAATAAAAATGACTTAAAGCCAGCATGTGTTAAAAAGTGCTTCAAATTTGATATCTTTAAAGAAATCGCCGTCAATTTAAAATGGAGAAAAGATGGTTAAAGAATAAAATATTTGTATCCCCAACAGTTGCATACACACCACACTGTATATTCTGTAATCAGTTATGCTACATTTCATTTGTTTATGTTACCTCTATAGTTTCATTGTGTTATTCAGTGTGGATATTTTATTTAAATTTACTCTAACAATCTAACGATGTGCTTACTTGTTCCTTTATTTTTCCTGTAAAGAAGCTGTTACTTGCGTAACAATGTTTTTAAAAGCATGTCAATTATGTTTTGTTATTATGCAACATTATAAAAGCACAAAAAGGTTAAAAAAACAACAACTACAACAATAAAATGATAGATAAGAGAAGTGTTTGTATAAAGCGGCAGGCAGCACGTGAATGGGAAATGGGACATGGCCTCATCCAGTCACTCACTAGGCTGTAATCTCATTAAGACACTTCACTCCTACAGACTACACACTCAATATGGGATTATGCTTAAAATATTGAATACGCAGAGATGCAATTTTGCTTCCAATATAATGCGAGATGCTCCAATCAGCTCAGTAGCTAATTAATCCAGTGCCATTGGAAGCTTTTCTCTCCCGTGTGCTGCCAAATCCGTATGCGGCGTGTTGAAAGGCATTGATGAGCGTCACCTCTTGACCCTGCCGCTCCAGTTTCCCTTCAGCTGCGTCAGACACGTGACGTCTCTGAGTTTTCCTCTTGTGGTAAATAACTCTGATCGCTAAGTGCTGAGAGCACTAATGAGCTGCTCTCCTGTTTTGCGTTACCCAGAAGTGGTCACGTCCCACGAAATCAATGTCTGCGTCAACAGAGGATATAAGTGTGTGGTGTTCATGAAAACCACCTGCCTACCTTACAGGCAAATCACAGCCAGAGGACATTCAACAATGAAGTGATGATTCAAAGTGCCACAGCTGTCGCTGAAATCCCTTAAGCGCAGCTTTTTTTGGATTCCAGTAAAATCTACCTCTGAGAAAATGAACAACAGGACATAATCATCTTGTTTCAAACATTCAGCTGTTTTCATGGACGCGGTAAACAGGTAGTAAATTAGCGATGGTGATGGAGACGGTATTGTGGCACAATTAAAGCTTACATAAACATGCCAGCAAGAACAATGTCAGATATTTTCAGCCACCAAGAACTCATTGTGAAGTAAATTTCTTTCTTTACACTTGTCTGATCAGAGTGTGAGAACGTAGTAGGATCAAAAGGACAATCATGTTCGGTTTTTAGACAATGGTTGATTCACACAAGCATTTTTTTCTTCCTCATCTCTCCCCCTCAGCCTCTAAAATAACAGAACAGGTACATAATAGTAGGGCCACCTCTGGACGCAGACAGGCAGTCTTGACAAGGATGGAAATTAAACATTTATGTAAGGTTGAGCTTCTTAAAAGCCTTCTCCAAAAAACATGTGCTTTTGGATTCAATTGAAAGGAATAGGCTTAAAAGTTCGCGGTCAAATGAGGAAGAAGCTAGACTTAACTTACTCAGCAGTTTCTTAACCAGATAACTGAGTAAACATTTGCAAACTAAAATAGTCTCGTATTGGTTTTCACATAGCTAAAAACCCATATTATACACGTGTCCCATACTCCCAATCCAAAGACTTCAGCTTCTCAGGACGAATCTCATCCACCTCTGTGCCTTGCCACCAAGGAGCTGACTCAGATGGTCCTGAAAATGTTTCCTCTGCTGTTCCCCTCTTACACAGTCCCGACCAGGCCCTGATTTCCCCTTCCCTTTGTAGCCTCCACCATCTCCGGCCACACCTGGGGTTTTGCTATGGTCACTGCCAAAGCTGCAGCCCTCTGTCCACCCAGTATATCTCCGCTTCTTTATGAGACTCCTGAGCCAACCAAGCTCCAGGGGACACCTTCACCGCAGGCGTCCCACCAGCAGCTTCTTAGGTTTTCACCACAACAGGCACCAATGATCCTCTGACCACATCTTTTTAGTAACCGCCTCTGCAACGATGTCTTTGAACGTGGCCTTCTTGGATTCCGTGTACCCGACCTCTCTCAGGATAAACAGGAAATTCTACCGCAGGTGGAAGCTGATGGGCAGGGACCTCTGCCAAATGTTCCCAATTCATCTATTTGTTTGGGTTAACCAGGTCTGTCTTGCATCTGATCCAGCTTCCCATTCGGCGATTAGTTGACAGTTCTCTCTTCACGTGAGAGTCTAAAATATACAGGACATGTGCAGGCCCAATGGCATGTATCAATCAGCGACCTTTGGCCTACGGTGTTCTGGTACCAAGTACACTAATGAAACATTTTATCCTCGAACGTGGTGTTTGAACATGTTGTCGTTAATCCTGTTTTCAGATATTCACTAACAACATCTGATTGCTCCACTGAAGTGAGGAACGTTTTTGGACCTGAGAATTGCGGCTGCTTTCTGCATTTGATGATCTCTAGCCCACGTATTGACCAGTGATTCCGAGTCTGATTATTAGACACAGGCTATGGTCTGTATTAATTATATTAATGATGCCCACACAGTCTGTCTACTTTGAATTAAGTGAAACTTAATCTGGAGTGTTTGTCAAAATAATAATAATAATTCAGAGATTTATCTAGAGTAATGTGGACAGGAATTTTGGAAGACAACCTGCTAACTTAATATGATGATTATTATTATCAAAAGTTGCATTATAAATAATAAAAATACTGAGGAAGCATGGAGTATTTACATTATCCGTCCTACAATCCTAAAATTTCTACTAAATATTTTTAATATTGGTCAATGATTCTATAATCTCATTGCTCTATTATCAGTCGACACTGGGGTTATTGGCTGATATCATTTATCATTCCACTGATACCAGTGGCCGATAATAATTTATTACTTCTCAATTGTTTTGCACTGACTACATACGCTGTCCTTCACCTGACTGCAGCTTTAAAGACACCCCTCTTTGTAAATCTCATTTGGGTTTTTTTGTACTACAACGCACATCATGTATGTGTTATTTCATTTATAATGATAATTTCTTTACATCCTTGACACAGAAATATACCAGCATCGGTATTGGCTGTTTTAACCATCGGCATTGGCCCAGAATTTATCGATGCATCCTTAATTGTAATTCCAATAGCTGTGTAGTTTTAGTAAAGTCACGTTTGAAGTGCATGAATGTTTACGCTACACCTGCAGAGATACCTGCGTTAGTTGTAACGCCTTGGTTACCAGCTGACAGTGTATAGTCGCGTAATCCAATAAGCTCCAGTCCGTATTTCCCCTCAAGCCCATCTGGCTCGCTGGCAGGGTTTGTTTACTGGCGGAGAGGCTGGGAAGAAGGGGAGCTCACAGGACCCGGGAGGCTGCACAATCTACGTCTGTGTGTGCAAGTAGACAGGGGGCAAAGAATCAGTCGAAAACTTAATCTCACCTACTTTTCTCTCGTTCGGACACGCGCATGGATTGTGGGAGCTGTTGTCTGTGCAGCCTTAAAAAAAAAAAAAAAAAAAAAAAAAACAAACAAAAAAGAAGAAGAAGGGGGGCGTTCAGTGCTGCTGAGCCACAACGGAGAGTGTCTGTCAGCCTGTCACTGAGCCGAGGTGTCGCACAAATCTCTGCACTGACGGAAGTGGAGTCACGCGTTGGAGCCAGACAGCTGCCCGAATAACTATTGTTTAACATGCAAAATACGCCAACTGTCCCCATTTCTGCTCGCTTCAGGACTTGATGGGTTTTTTTGGGTTTTTGTTTTTTTTTTACGACAGACACGTACGCCACGCACGCCACTACCAGCGAGTCAGCTACAAACGGCTCCAAAAATCACCTAAATTAAGTGAAAGGTCGCGTTTGCTGAGCTGCTCGTGTTTGTGTAAAGACTGGGAATTTAAGCTGTGTGCCAGTTCGCGAGATTTCTTAAAGTTAAAAATTAATTGAGAGGGTGGCCGAAAGCAGCGCAAACTTAACTTGTGGCCTGGACCAGACTGGGTAGCTAGCTACCTAGCTCGTTGGCTTAACGGCAGTTTGTTAGCTGGCCCCCAGGTTAGCTTGTGCTCGGTACGCAAATCTGGCTTTGCTTCTTTCCCAGCCGATACGGACAAACAGCGGGCCACATCGACCAACTATTGCAGTTAAAAGATTCAGAAGGAGCTCTCTTGTCCCGCGCTGGCGTCCGTTAACGGGGCTTTTCAGTGAGGTGGCTAACTAGCAGCAGTGGCAGCGCTAGCTTGTGTTTAACTGAACACGTTGGACTCATTCCCCCGCCCATCTTCCGGGATGTCTATTTATTTTTGTTTACCTGTTGGCACATGCCGCGAAACAAAACCAGTTTCCTGAAGGCATTTCTCATCCAGTTCGAACTGTTCTCTTCGCCAAGGATTATTCTGTATTCGACCCGGAATAGTGCCGGATGGTGTATTTTCAAGAGACAGTGATGTGGCTCCGGACTTTGGGTTTTGTTTTGACCGCTTGCTGCCTTGTGATGAGCTGTCATCGAGCCAGCGGAGAGAGTAAGTAACACGAATGATCACATTTGATTGAAGGTACTGTCTGTTTATTAATAAATATTGTAAAGAAAAACAATGGAATGAGTAGCCGGTTGCCCTGTGACACTTGACAACTGCTTGTGAAATCTGTTAAGATACTTTGTCGTTTTCTATAATGAACACGAAAGGATAAACTGCAGAAACAGCCTTACATTAAATTAAAAAATATAGACGTTTGTCAGGTATCAACCAGTTTTCTGTCTGTTGCATGATAACACATCTTAAAAACTAAATAAGGAAATAATTTGCATTTATTAATTTTAAATTTTAAAAATTGGACCAGAGGGTGTTTACCCAAATTATAGACTACATTCAACATAAATTACAATTAAATGAACAAATCTATATTTCAAAATAACAGATGTGATCACTGCAAACACTTTACTAGTCCCTGCTGCAATATTATGCAGTAATATCATTTTTTTTGTAATTAATGTCACAGATGATTTGTTTAAGGCAGGTAGGCAGCGGTAGTTTTATAGAGACAGTCACCTCATTGAAGGG
>KV751378.1:365396-384671 GCA_001698575.1 Mola mola | reverse complement strand
TGCAAATGAGAATTTAGAAGAATTAATTGGTTGTTATTGTTGAATGGAAAGCCCAGGCTTGTTGCTGTGGTCAGTGCAGGAATGTAACAATAAGTCGTCTTTACAGCCCCTTAACAATCTCTTTATATTCACCAGCCAACAAGTCCGGTGATAAGAATGAATGAACACATTTGCAGTCATATTTTCACATTTCTCAAACACCACAATGGCTGCTCACACTGGCTGCTTTAATCTGCTGGAATCTGGTACTTAAAGCAAATATTGGTTATGCATGTGAGGAAACACATAGAGAACCTGTGGGACTGCTTTTGGTTTGAGCTATTGTATAGTAAGTGTGTATTTTTAAGACAACAACAGACCAGTTTGTTTTTTTTGGTTGATTTTGACACTTTGCTTACATTGTTACCACAAGGTGATGGTATAATTTTTTTTTATAAAAGCAGGGCATTCAGTGGAATTTACTGCTGATTTTTGCGGCCTTGAAATTTCAACCTTAATCTCTTAAAAGTGCTTTATATGGTTTCTCAGCTGTTCAGACTAACTGTAATAGCAAAATAAATACATGTGTTCCTTTGCATAGTCTGTGTCATTACTTATGTCCTAAAAGATTGTTATTATAGGTGGTTACATTGTTTCAAAATACAAAGATGTTTATAAGCCTCAACCATGGGAGATTTTAAAAAGGTATTCGGCAATTTCAGTTAACATTCTATATAGAGTGATGTGTTATAATAGTTTTTGTGCAGAGTTGAAAAAAATCAGACCTTTAAAGATACTTTTGTCAAGACTATCTACTAAATTCCTAGAATAATTGCACCGGTATTGTCTTTATTTTATGATCTTTGAAAAAAAAAAAAAAAAAAAAAAAAAATCTTGAAGGTTTATTTGTGTCAGTATTCTTGACATAAGCTTATAAAAGTAACACATCATCTTCTATTGTTCCATATGAATTTTGTCCACTGTATGTATAAACAATACACAGCTTTGGGTAGCTTTAAACCTCCCCACTGCTGAAGTGTACAGCAGTAGTCTGATTTTGAGCAGCAATGTGAGGGAAAAGAAATAAGCAGACTGCCTCACCTTTCATCATATTTTAGTGAGGGGCAAATGGAACGATGTCATCAAACCAGTTTGAGCAAGAATTTGAAGACGTAATATGAAAGCAAGTTGTGTAATTGAGCTGCAGCCCCCTGCTCCCTCCTCTCAGACTGGAGCACGAACCACAGAAGGGAAGAATTGAATGTGGATCTCACACTGGCCAATTTCATAAGCTGGACCGAGTAGTGTTGAAGTCAGGAAATCTTTGGAACAACTTTTTGGTCCAGCCCAGCTTGATGGAAAATTCACTTAATAAAGAGAGCTCATATTTACTGCTAGTGTGAATCAATTCAAGTTATGTACCACTGTCTGCAGTTAAGAGTTTGAGCGCCAATTTGTTCATAGAACTGTTATGTTACACTTTATGTCATGCTTTTAGCTAGCCCAATTTGTGCCCCTTATGCGTTTAAATTACATTCAAGCAACAGAGCTTAGCACCTTTTCTTCTTTTCACCTTGTCTGAAAGTGTTTCCAAAAGCATCAGACTCCTACCAATCTAGATGACAAAGACATTGTCTGCTGCACACTGAACAAGATTTTTTACCTGTATTTATACCGCCATTCGTAAACCTAGGTAGCAGCTGTTAATAACATTTATTTCTGCTCAATTTGTGCAAATATTTGACTGTGCCACTTTTCCTTTTGGCTATTCAACTTTTGAATGCTATTCTTCTGACGCTTTGAGACAATGTTTTTAACTTGTCCCTTCTATTTATCCTTTGTGAAGTTTAAAATGTTAAAATGTATGTAATGGTTTAATTATTTTTTGTTCCTATTCCTGACAATGTTTGTATTGGCAATAAGGTTAACTTAAAGTTATAGGTGGTATCTAAAAGCTACAACTGCTATATTGTATCAATTTTTAACTATTTTTTTTTCTTGAGAACAATATAAGCAAGGAAAAATCTAATTTGTCACAATGTTAGTTGAAAATATGTAAACTAATTTTCATCACATGGTTCAAAGAGTCTGAGGATTATACTCCAAGGCAGACATATGGAACAAGTTCATATGTGTGGACTCATTCCACACATATGCAGTAGTTTGGCGACTACAGGAAGATGTGTTCCTTGCATGCACTCCACAAATCAAATTAAAAAAGTGCAGATCCCTTCACACAGCTTCTTTTCATATTTTTTTGGATGTCCACACAAGGGCTTATGTGTACAGTGACAAAATTCAACACTCCGCTATAATTTTTTCACTTTCCCCAATGGCTAGCTAGATCAGATATCTACTCTGCCAAAGTTATTTTTTTACTCGTCCCCCTTGGAAACCTTCTTTATTTATTAGTAGTCGTCAAATAACAATAAAAACTAAAGTTGATTATGTTTAATCTTAACTGCCTTACTATAAAACACATGCTCTGGGAGCCTTACTTGCCCTGAGCAATCTATATTTCTGTTCCTGGTTGTTATGCCTCAGATACACCAAAAACCTGTAGCCCTTGCAGAACTGTGTGACAAAGGGAGGGAAGCATATTGCTAAAGTTCCAATCAACCTCACAAGCTTATGATCAATCATCTATGACGATAAGGATGCCCAACTACACTACTTAAATGCCTTAAGTCATCCATCTAGGTGAGAATCAGTTGCTCTTCCCCAACCTAATAATTGCCCTTCAGAATAAAACACAGCACACATTTTGTTTACCTTTTCACTGCTACTCTACATCAGGATTGAGAGAACTATATATTGGAAAGTAAAATGAATATTTCTGTACATTTACTTGCCAATATTACCCATGTTAATTTCTGCCCCTGCTCCTGAATGAAATGCTACGTGCAACCTGCGGTTAACTTGCAGCTTAGTTCACCTGCTGTTGTGTGCAGAGTTCTCAGCTGGTTTGAGTTGTCAGACTGCATTGAATTGCTGTGCCATGATAATTCATCACTTTGTCAAGAGTATCAAATAGCAGGGGTTCGCCTTGAAACCATCCGGCAGTCTGATGTTGAGCACCAATCTGGTCAGAGCAGCTCTTGTGCACAGGGGTAACAATAGACTACCTGGTACCTTTGATTTATGTCTTGTGACAAGAAAAGCAATTGTAAGGCGATGAAACCGTCACCCTCTCAAACACGCCCCCCCCAAAAACACTGTACACAACCTGCCTGTGCTGTCTCAAGTACCAAAGTCAAGCAGTGTTTAGCATGTATACAATAGAATGATTTTTGCACTTTCCACCCTCAACAATGGCTATCTAATACTGTTTGACAGGTTCACATTTGAAAGTTATATACAGCTTGGAACTGGAGTACTGTGACTCACTTATAATCTCTCACTTGACCACACAGATGTCTGACAAGGAAGCCTTGTGGTATCACATATTTAACCCTGACAACGTGACCCATTTTAAAGGAAATGTGCTTTTTATTATACTTGCACATTTTAGAGGTAATAATTACCTCTCCGCCAATTTGGGGAAAGCATACATTTGTGCATCTGGAGGGCAACTAAATCTCCAAATGATCTTTGGTTCGGAGCCACTTCTTGAAAGGAAACACGTCAAACAATCCCAAGAGGGAACTTAGTGGTTTATTGGCTCTTTCCTTTACCCCATTACACTATTTGAAAGACCAGGGATTCAATTACTTTGCTGTCTTTTTATTCCATATACTTGGAATTGGATTCTCATTGTGCTGCGCTTGCCATGTAAACACTAGAGACAGCTGGGATGTTTGATAACTTGCTCTTACCCCCTGCCATGCTTGCAAGACATTTATGAGAGAGCCTCTTCTGTTGAACATGACTTTTGACCAAGGAAAGTTGTAATTCTTCTGAGTTGCTGTTATGCCAGTTTCTTACTATTGTAATATCTAAAACCCTGTGCAACAAAAAGGACAAGAAACCTTTTTTAACTAACTGTAATTGCAGCGTATATCAACTTATTACAATTTCTAAGCTTATTAGCCTTTGATCCCATTTTCAAAAAAGGAGCATATTTTATGAAATAATTCATTATTTTAATTTTAAAGAGAACCTTTCAAATGTTATTTTAAGTTTGTTTTGTAGAGGTAAACCTTAAAACTGAAAAAAAAAAAGTGTTATCCACTTTTTTAAGTGTATAACATCACATCAGTTTGGACACAGAGAACCTGCAAGTTGTAGTCTAGGTTAGAAAACAACTGAATAGTGAAACCTTGAAAAGGGAAGTGTTGCAATCACTGCATGTTGTACTTCTGCATGTGTTCTGAGGCCTCAGTTCTTTCTGAGGCCCAACGATTATGTATTCCATCAGTGTAATAGCTGACCCATCCACAAGATCAGAGGCCTTGGTGCCTGTTGATGCTTGCAGTTGTAGTGAAAGGACTAGGGTATACATTGTGCTGCTGAGCACTTTAGACAGATTGTAGAGCTGATTTTCTTTAAATAATAGTTGAAGTTGGCAAATGCACATTATTTGTCTTCACTAATTAAATATATTTTAAATTAGGATCATCTTCGACAATGATGATTTAGGGATATAGTCTTTGGCAATGCATTTTCACCTAGTAATAATATGGTCTTGTCTAAAATTTGTTGCCATCATTATTGTACAGAATTGTGACATGGAAGCGGCAGAAAATTCACAGAACTAATAAACAACTCTTTTTGGATGATTTTTTTCTTTTCTTAAGCTGGTGTATCAGCTGAAGGAAACTGGACTTCTTGTAGTTCCTTGAAGATGTTTCACCTCTCATCCAAGAGGCTTCTTCAATTCTAAATTCTTTTGGTGGGGAGTTCCCAGTAACCTTGTGGAGGATCCTTCTCACTTAGGGTAGTGGGCAAAGAGTGCAAAACCCTGCCCCCAATCTGTGTGTCCCAGATCCACCCACCCATCAGTTGGGATGTCACTCCCCATGGTCATCATGTGAGTCGCTGGTATCACATGAGCCAAGGTGTGAACAGTGGCTGTTTCCTGGGGAGGGATTTCAAAACTGCATTATATGTGGCAGACAGTTGATGTCTAAGGCCTCCTCCTCTGTTAAGTGATGGTTGTTCCAGCTTGACATAGATGGCCTCCTACGGTCCTCTCTCAAACCATCTATCCTCCTTGTCCAACACATGCACATTATCATTCTCAAAGGAGTGTCCCTTCTCCTTTAAATATAAGTGGACTGCTGAGTCCTGGCCGGAGGAGCTGGCTCCTCGGTGTTGAGTCATGCGTTTTCGGAGAGGTTGTTTGGTTTCCCCAATGTAAAAATCTGCGCACTCCTCACCGCACTGGACTAATTACATAACATTAATACTGGGGACTCCCTACCAAAAAATCTAGATCTGAAGAAGCTTGGATGAGAGGCGAAACGTCTTCAAGGAACTACAAGAAGTCAAGTTGCCTTCAGCTGAAACACCAAGACTACAATGACTTGGATGACGGAGAATGTTCACAGACATATTCTCTCAAGCTGTTGTACTTATTTAATTTGTTATTTTAAATGCCTTTGCTAGTGCTGCGTAAACCAGCTTACCCTTATTTTATTAATAGAATAAATTGATGATCACAGTGTTGCTGAAATGGCAAACCATAATACAGCTACTTTTTATCTTAAAGGTCAATTTTTCTAAAGAGTGGAATCAGAGATAGACCATGATCACATCAGACAATAAAAGTCTTAATTCTCTAATGAGTCTGACAATTCTGAGCACAATTTTTTGAGAGCTGGACTTGGCCTCATCACCACAATAACCTTTATGATGTTTCTCAGTTTTATTTCCCAAAAATACAAAACGCATTTAATTTCTGTAATGCACCTGGCTTGTTCTTCTTGTCACAGGTCGAGTTTCAGAGCTGTTGTCTAAAAACAGTGTTTCAGAAAGTTCAAATTTCTATCGGAGTTTTGTTTCTAAACATAGAGGAGTCAGCTGGACTTGTTTTTTCTCTGGTGCTGCTCTAAAATTTCTCACTTACACACCCGGGCTGCCATGTTCCAGTTTCCAGTTTGAACCACTATCCGTACAGCCAGAGTGTATTAGATTCTCTATTGGGAATGTGGTGCTAAAAATACTGGCCTGGCTGAAAGTGTACACTGATAGGAACCCGAAACTCACTGCCCTGTGATGATGTGCCTTCTTCACAGGGTCACTGAGTTCTCTGCTGACTGACTTTATGGCATCTGCAGAGCCACTGTCCCAATGTATTGTACACCATCTTATCTTTCAGCTGGTTCATTTGACTCTGTGTGGGTTCTTAAAAAATATTATTTCTCTTTCCATTTGCGAATCTGTTCCTTAATGTAGCTACAGTAAAGATACTTTCACTGTCAACTCCTCTGGCAGTTACTGTCAGTTTGATAGGAAATTTTTCATTGGAAGTGTGGATGTGTTGAAATTACAGGCCTGTGGCATGCCATTCATGCTTACTATTTGGCTTTATTCCCAAGACCACAAAGGGAACAGCAGATCTAAATGTAGTTTAGAGATATGTACTTTTTTACATGTCAAGTTGTTTTTTTTACAGCTTGCAGTCTAAATCCATGTAAGGACATTTTGTGCGTACTTTAAACAAGCCTCAAGCTGTAGATTGAACTAAAGACAGTTGCTGCAGAGCGAACATGCTGGTTAAGGTCATAGAGTGAAAAGCTTGTTGTTCGGACACTCAGTAATTGGATACTCCATGTGTGTGCTGGTTGTGTTTTACCGTTTACGCCTAGCAGTTACACGGCTTCCCCACATGGCTGACCAGTTGGCCTGATGTGCCCAGGTCAATGGAGGGCTGCTGGGTGAACAAATACAGTCCTCTAACCAATGCAGTTTACCTGCAGTTGCATCTATGACTTGTGAGCTGTAAAATTGGAATATCGCACATTGCACCTGCAAAGGAAAAAACATCTTAACAACTATCATTACTTGCGTTATGTCACATAAAGCATATGTTGAAGACGCAGTGTAATGTCTGAAGAGATATAAAGATCTCATTGATGAACCAATTGAAAGAAAATTATTAATACATTTTTGGTAAACCAGGTAAACTTTCAGCAAAAAGCAAAACATAAGGGCTTGTGCCTGCATGCAGATAGACAAAAAACACAAGTCTACTGGAACAATATGCAACCCTTACTGCAACAGTTCTCCTCACAGATATTTTTAATGCATTAGATAATGTTTTCTTGAACTACAGAAGCAACCTCACAAATCAACTCAGCCCAAGCAATGATGAGCAGCCTAACACTCCATATTTGACATTTGCTACCAGCCAGATATGTGGTTACTAAACAATATGACAGTGAAGTTGGCCTGGTCTTCTTCAAAACCAGAGATGTAACTGCATATTTTTCTGTAAAATATTCCCTCTAATTACTAAGAGAGCTATTTTTTTCCCTCCTGAAGACCATGTCTGACTTCTTCAACCCTTTTTTTTTTTTCAGTTTACATAGACGTCTTTCCTAATGAATTAGTAACATTCAATAGTTGAAATCCCTCCAAGAGTCCAAACATTTCCTATTCATGAGAAAACAATGTTCAGTTACTTCTAAAACCCCATTGTACAATATTGTTTGAGCTATTTTCATGTGAAAGTTTTTGTGTTATAAACTGATGTGTCTTGATTTTAATGAAACTTTCCTTTGATGTTTTTCAGTTTGTCCAAGCAAGGACATCCGGAACAATCTGACCAACATGCAGACACTTGGGAACTGCACTGTGATCGAAGGCCATCTG
Source organism: Mola mola (assembly GCA_001698575.1). Classification (NCBI taxonomy): domain Eukaryota; kingdom Metazoa; phylum Chordata; class Actinopteri; order Tetraodontiformes; family Molidae; genus Mola; species Mola mola. Next base: position 376,937 of record KV751378.1, on the reverse strand, counting down.
AAGATCTTACTCATGTTCAAGACCAAGCCTGAGGACTTCCGAGGCCTCAGTTTCCCCAAACTGATTGTAGTCACCGATTACCTGTTGCTCTTCAGAGTTTATGGTCTAGAGAGCCTCAGTGACCTTTTTCCCAACCTAACGGTGATCAGAGGCAACAATCTGTTCTTCAACTATGCTCTAGTAATTTTTGAGATGCTCCAATTGCGAGAGATTGGCCTCAATAGCTTGATGAACATCACCAGAGGAGCCGTGAGAATTGAGAAGAACCCAGATCTCTGCTATCTCTCCACTCTGGACTGGTCCAAAATCCTGGACTCAGTGGAGGACAACTACATTATGGCTAACAAGAATGACAGGGAGTGTGGAGATGTATGCCCAGGGGTGGCCATCGGCAAGACCACCTGCCAGACGACCACCATCAATGGCCACTTCAGCGAGCGGTGCTGGACTCAGAACCACTGTCAAAGAAGTAAGACATACTTCCTCATAGGGATGGGTACAAGTACTCATTGGTAACATCATTATTCGAGTAGCATCTTACTGTTCGTATACCTGTACAGTGTTGTTTTTGGCTACAACTGTTGAGCTTAAATGACGTTACATGTTCCCTGTCAGCCATTAGCAGGAAACATGAAACCTTGAACACTGACCTAAAGCACGAGAAGTAACCAGTGGAGACAGACAGCAGACAGTCTTGCATCACATTATCTGTTAGCTCTGTTAGCACATGCTTCTGTGATGATAGCAGAGTGGTGAAGATTAGCTACTGCTAATAATGAAAATTAAGATATGCTAAAGTTTTGTGGAAGGAGGCTTCCACAAGCTGGAAGCTGGTAAACAAGCCACGAGAGTGAAAAGGACAGTGGTGCGGAATTGAAGGCTGATTAGCATGGAGTTAGTTCAGTCTCAAAATTCATAAATGCACACAGAAGGATTTGTAGATGCATTTTGGGATTTTTGTGCACATCACTCTCTCCACAGAAATGCACACAAAAATATTTCTCCTTTCTCCATGCATAATGAGGTTTAATGAGGTTCACAAATACAATTAAGTCCAGAAGTATTTGGAAAAGGACATCGTTTTTATTATATCTCTATACGCCACCACAATGGATTTGAAGAGTACCTCCATTTTAAGGGGCTCAAAAGTATTTGGAAAGTTGACTGGCAAGCAGTTTCATGGCCAATTGTGGTCCGTTCCCTCATTACTTCAAGCCAAATGAAGCAGATAAAAGGTCTGGAGTTCATTTCAGGTGTTCAATTGACTGGAGCTATCAATGTGAAGTCCAAGGAGATCAATGCAAGTGAAAAGGGCCATCATTAAGCTGAAAAAAAAAAATATATATATATATATCCAGAAGGTACATTCTTCAAAAGAAAGGATGCACTGGTGAGCTCAACAACATCAAAATTCCTGGAAGACCACGGAAGACAATGGAAGTGGATGATCGCAGAATCCTTTCCTTTAGTGAAGTTAAACCCCTTCACAACATGGAGACAAGTCAAGAATACTCAGGAGAAGGAAGGCGTATCATTGGTAAAGTCTACAATTAAGAGAACCTTTCGTGAATATAAATCCAGAGGGGTAACAAAAAAGTTGCAAACCACTGGTAATATTCAAGAAGAGGAAGGCAGATTAGACTTTGCCAGAAAACATCTCTCAAGCTCAGAAATAAGACTCTTTGGGCAGATAAAACCACAGTGAACTTGCATCAGATTGATCTGAAGACCCACAAATAAGCAGCAACTGAAGATGGCTCCAGTGAACGCGTTGCAATGCAGGGAAGATCTCAGAATTTAGTAATATCCATGGGCTCCAGACTTTAGACAGTGATTGACTGCAAAGTATTTTCATCAAAGTATTAAAAACTACAGTTTTATTTACATATATGTTCAACAGTCCAAATACTTTTGAGCCCCTGAAAATGAAGGTACTCTAAATAAAATGGCTCTTATCCCAAAACAGTAAATGCCATATTTTTGTGAAACCTCTTAATTTAAAGCTGAAAGTCTGTGCTTCAGTCACATCTTGATTGTTCTATTTCAAGTCCATTGGGGTGTTATAAATGATAAAGAGTGTGTTATAATATAAACAGAAATATTAATTGTTTTTAATATATACAATGGAAGTCCAAAAATAATATCCCCTCGTGGGGATGTTTAACTTTTCAGCCAATCACATGATTGCGTCCGCATAGCTGAAAGGAGGGAGACATTTGATTGGCTACAGATAATCTTATCTTGGAAAAAAACATTTGTGAATCTAGGCATTTGAAGAGTCTCAAAAACTGACACAAAAATAAAGTGATGTTCGTAAACCACAAGCAGTCTGTAAATGCAGATTTAGCAGCTTTTCCAAAAAAGACTCAAATAACCACTCTGATGTTACTTTTTAATTGTAAAAGGTTAAGTTAAGGTTAGGTTAAGGTTAAGACCCTAGGAAAAATAGCTTCTACCTTGGTGGTGGTTAGCGAGGAGCCAAATAGATAAATAAATAAAAAGGCACTAAGGCTCCTTCCTACTACCTAAATTGTGTATTCCAGCACTAGTTTATCAAAAATGTTGACACTGAGGTTTTCATTTTTACTGAAAATATATATCAGTTTCAAACATTAATTATCAATCTTCCTGATTATTAATTATCAGTATCAGTTGACCCCTATCATTAACTCTTGAAATTGACTACTTGAAAGTATAATCTTTTTGTTATTAAATAAATCATAATGTGATTGTATTTTCTTTTTGTAGTAAGCTTTTCCAGGAGCCTTCAACCTCTGCAAAATCAGCAGGTGGAGCTCAGTTTTGCCCCATTTGTCAAAGCTTGGCTTCTAAAATACGCTTTAATATTGTTAAATCAGACTGATTACATAGATAAACATTATCAAAGTATTATGATCAGATTAATTTGTAATCCCCAACACAACATTTGCAGAATTCAACTATTTTGGTCAAACAAAAGCACACAAAAATGACTGAAAATACTTTTTTTTTTTTTTTTTTTTTTTAAATTTTATCAAAGCAAATGTTTTCTCACAGAAAGAGTTGTTTTGCCAAAAAATAGAGTCCCTTTTTAGTATTTAAATGCCATCTGTGTCATTGATCAGTTTTAGTTAAGTAGGCCAGTTTCTGTGTCAATGCAGCTTGAACAGTACTCTAACATGACGAAACAACTTGTTAGTTAGTCTGTATTTACTCTCAATAGACTGTAGTGTTGTCTTTGCCCATGTTGTGTGGAAGAGGCAAAGAATATGTGCGACATCATGGCATTTTTTATTTTGCCCATTTAGCACAGCTCCTGCGACATGGGCCATTCCCCTCCATGCCCTGGCATTTACTGTAAATGAAAAGCCCACCCATTTCATAGTGCCAAAGAGTTAAAATTCAAGTGCTGAAAAGAATTTTGCGCATGAGTGCTGACTGAACACCTTGGCTCACACTACAACACAACAGTGCGTACATTGGTTTAACAGCTCTTTTGAACAAGTATCTCCACATTTGTGCCTTTACAGACTCTTATTAATGTTTGTTTGCTGTGGTGTCTACATGCAGTTTTTAATGAGGTCCATTATTAAGTTCTTCATTCTGAAGAGTATTTTTAATAGGTTTTCCACTGATGACATTGTGCTTGAGGTGAGCCATCTTCAGGGCATGATGTGGTGAAAATCATGGCAGAAGTATTACATAAATAGTTGCACAGCAAACGGGATTTCCTAATTGTGTGTAATGACGATGAATCAAGACTGGTCAATGACTAGCAAGCTGTGATCCCCAGTCCGGGTCTGCATTTTGTAGGATCAGAGCCTGCGGCCTTGTGGTCGGCCCTGTGATTTTTTTGCATACTTCCACCAGGTTTTCCTTACTATTATATCAGTTTAGGGGCAGCCCAATTTTTTTTACAGCCCCAAATGAAAAGGAATAAAAGTTGAGTGGACAGAAGTGCAGAGATTTAATCAAGTGAAATGAAAGTAATATTTTAACAGTTGTTTTGTAGAGCCCAGCTGATATATCTGTTGGACGATATTGCCCTAACACAGAAACTGGTATCAGCATATATGTCATCAATATCAACCGATATCAAGAACACGATGCAGAAAAAGATACTTGGAGTAATTTGTATTTTTCTATTTCTGCTGAGGGTTACTGCTTCAATGCATGGCCGTCTTTTAAGACAATTAAAGTTTGTTGTTAATCTGTGTTTATAATCTTTGCAAAAAATTCACATATAACTGCTATTTATCAGAAAGTTTTTATTCCCTGATATCGATGGGTTTTTGCACAATCATGGTATACCTGCCAAGATAATACTACAAAAAATGATAATATTGGAATTACAGCTGGGACTTTAATGCGTTGATTTTGGTTAATTGATTACAGAAAAAATAACGTGTTTAAAAAAATTAATGCATTTTAATTGCACTTTAATTTGCCATGCTGAACTTCTCTCAGTGCATGCGTTCCAGGCACACAGATTATATTGATGCACGACATCAAAGCCATAATAAGCCTGATGGACAAGGCAGATGAGACTGCACTGGTGGAAGGGAAATTTATAATTAAAAAAAACTTCCAGCTGGAGGTACAAACAAAAATGCTGTTCTTTGCACTTTATGCAGGAAGGAGTTTGCTTATCACAGGAGCACTTCCACCCTTTCTTAACACCTCAACGCAAAACATGGGTCTAACGCGCCGCTCGGTAACATTACTAGTACAAGCAAGCAGTGTCACAAGTAAACACTCAACCACGTGTCGTGGTTCAGATATAGAAACAAAATATCAAAGACCATGTCGGACTAATTGACCAGTTTACTGGCAGATGGATTGCTGTGGACTGTAAAGCATTCTCCTTGGTAGAAGATAAGGGCTTTCAAGACGCACTGCAGATTTCTTTGACTGACGCAAATTACCAACTGCCGTCCAGAAAGGCGATGTGGAAAGAAATCCAGCAGCTGTATGAGGACGAAAGGGAAGTAAAACAGGGTGTGGCTCTGTCTCTGGATCAATGGACCTCTGTTAATAACAACAATTACCTTGTTGTGACGGTTCATATTATAGATGATGACTTCAAACTCCAATCATTTGCTTTGACCATGCAGAAGACCACCTCTAGGCACTTCGGAGATGCCTGTGCAGAGAACCGAAATGGGATTATTTTCATGTATTTTGAATGACTCACTAACTAAAATCTGGGAAAAACAATATTTATAGCTTCTTAGTCTGTTGCAACAAAGTTTTTTGCTCAGTCTGGTTTGTCATACAGGATTTTTGAAAAATGTGAGCGATTGAAGTAAGTAAATATTTTGGCATTTTTCTATGATCAGAATTTCCATTTATCTGGAACAAACTATGTTTGCTCTGTGTTTTTTTGCACTCATCTGTTGGTCTGTGTAGTAGACTGGTGGAAAATAAACAAGATTTTGATGTTTAAGCTCATCTATATAGATTTACTCAACTACAAACTTAAGTTTGTCACTTCTCGTGTCAAATACTAAATGCAATTAATTTTGATTAATTAATTACAAAGCCTCTAATTAATAAATGTTTTAATTGAGTCCCACCACTAATTGGAATATTACAAATGTTGTAAACAAAATCTCTTCATCTTAGTTGGCTCCAAATTTAAAAATTTGGGGGACGATGAGTAAAATTCCATTTCAAATCCAGCTATAGGCTTTGTTTAGTTGTTTTTCCAATGATTATTGCTTTCTTTCGAAAAAAACAAAATGTCAAGGATAACTTAAGGACATAGCACCATAGCACTCACATCATCATGAGTACTATTTGTTTCACATTTTTCACTTGTTTGAATATAATCTATAAAACAAAGCTTGTTTTTTAAAGTAATCGTGGTAATGATAATGATCAAAAACAATATGAAAATGCACATGAGTTTCAGAAACTGAGGAAAAACCCGGCTTTCATTAAAGGATGGAAAGATCTGTTATGCTTCAGCAACTACACAACAGATTGCAAGGAACTGGTTGTACTGTTTAGATGTATCTTAGGTACGTATCTTCATGTATGTTTCATTTAGACCTGCTAGTTCTCTAACTAACTTACTCATCCCACACTTGTATTCTGTATTCTCTACTACTTTTAGTGCTGCTTTTGTATGCAGCATAGGGTATGTAAATGAACATAGATGCTGGAGTTGCTATCAAAAGAGACATTTTAAATGTAAAATAAAAAAAAACTTGATCTGTTTCAATGCATAAAACCTTGTGACCAAATCCCAAAACATATCTTTTCACTAACTTAATTTAAAAGAACAACTGAAAAATGTTAATGTTGCCTGTGTGTAAAAGTTTTATAAAGTAAATTATAGGCAGTGATTAAGTCTGTAAGGGCTGGAGGTGACTGTTGGTCATACACATTCTGTCCTCTGTATACCAACAGAAAGCAAAGTGCAGGACCACGAGGCTTGGCTTAGCTCCCATGTTTAAAGTCACAACCCATTTCCCTTGCCTCCTTCTATAACAGGGGTCATTTGAGCTTCCCCCAGAGCAACCACAGCTAATTCCCCCCTTCTTTTTCACCGAACTGCTTGTATCTCTTCAGCAAAGTGGCAAAACAAGGTTGCAACAAGGTTGCAGGCGATGGCCAGATTAGATTTGGCTGGGGACACACACAAAAACACAGTTTTACTAGTGGCAAATACAAGAAAAAATCCTTTTGAAGTGCATCCTGAAATTTTATTCGACCTTTTGTGATATGTTATGGAGTTTACTGAAAGATAAATGTCAAACAAATTCACTCGCACACAAAACCCAATAGCTTGCCTTACAGAGATAAAATACCTATATATTAATTAGCATTTTAGATGTTACTTATGTTCTTTTGGTGATGTAACCTATTATTATTGATATTATTAATATTTTTTTTCGTAGTAGAACTATTAGTATTAATGTAAAATGTATATATGCATTAAAGTCCTCCTGAAATGAGAAACTGTAACTTTAACCCATTTAGATCATATCCTCGATCATACTGTCTAAAATGAAAATATAATTATGTTTCGAGCCGATTTCCACCAATGTCATGGCATCCAGCTTTCAATCCATCTCGAGTTTAGCGGAGCTACAACCTTTGGTGAAGTTACCTAGCTATCCAGATTCATCCCGATGTTATATCATGCCTTCTATCTTGTAATTGGTTTTTTCCGGTTTCAGTAATAAAAAAGTCACAACACGGCAGTCAGATACTCTCCAATGTACCTTTCGGATGGACTTGAAGGAAAGTTATCACCGTATTCTCTACTTTGAATATCTGTATATCAAAGCACGTAATGTAGTCAAATCAAAACGTGTGTACTACATTGTCCATTCTGTTATATTCTGTAGGGTTTTTGCAGTATATCAGGTCTTTACATGTTATTCTAGCAACTATGAAGGATTATTTTATTTAAAAAATGTTAATTGCAATAATCAGTATTTGTGAAACCCCAAAATTTGTGTCTAGTTGTAAATACACACTTTTAAACTGTTACAAAACAAAGCAAGCCTTTATTTCCTTTTAAAAATTTAATTGAATTTATAAGCTGGTGTATTACGCCATAGTCTATTTACTTGTATTGAATTACTCTTTTTTTGCCAGCAATCATTTGAAGATAAAGGGGATTTGATTGTGTTTTGGTAAAGGCTGCCACGTGGCACGCTGATGTTTGATGTCAGCTTGGCCTTGGCCCTGATAGGCCTGGCAGCTGGAAATATTGGCTGTGACCCAGTAATTAATTAGTGGCTGCCCATTGGGAAATTGTTTTCTTTTAGGGCAATTTGTGTCTTCATTAGAGATTGTTGAGACAGTTGAGAGAGTTGTCAGCAAACAAGGTGAAAGAAGCACACTGTGTTGCATATGTAATTGTCTTCATTTGATGGAAAAACTGGGAAGTAATTTCTTATTCATATCAGTGTATATGATTTTTTTTTTGCTGTTAAAATGACAATGACATTACTGTAAAACAAGCGCATAACTTAAAAATGTCATGTACTCATTTTGATGTGTATAGGGAATTCTGAACATATGACATCTGTTGATATTTTTGCTTTTACAGTAAATTTTTAACTTTCAACTTGATTTGAGCAGCTTGAGAGGATAGAAACTGATAAAAGAAACTGCTTGATTCACATTATCTGAAACTCGAACTTGAAATAGCTTGCTTCTTGCCTAAAGCATTTTGAACTTTTAAATGTGTAAAATGTCCTGTATCCTAGGTATTTGCAGGTCTTAAAGTCCTAAACAGCGATACTCAGTTTCCTCAGGAAAAAACCCTAAATAAAAACTATTTTTTTAAGTCTTGAATTTATAACGTATTATTTTCTCTTGTCTTCTCTTGACGATGATAGTTGTAAAATGTTTCTGTATCTGAAGACATAATGCAATTAAACAAGAGTGCTGTACAATATTGCCATTCCTAACTAAAGGAGGCTCATTGGCTTATGATAGGAAGGTGTAATTTCAATGGTTGAATGAACATTTTTCATTGATTATTCCATCCAGCCATCAATTGTTTACATCATAAGAAATCATATTATGGAAAGTAGATTTTCCTACCTAACCCTATGTTGGAATTACATGCACTTTGCATTAGCTGATTGATTAATGCTGTAGTGTAAGTTTCAGACTTACAAAAAAGGGTCTTTTTATATCTTTATTGTAATACATTTTGGCTTAGTTTTTTATCTCTGGAGTAGAACGTATATTATTTTACACACTTTACACACTTTATTGAAAGTGATCAGAATTATTTTTGATGGAGTTTTGTAGGATGTGGGGGGTTGTCTGTTACATATTTGATAAGCGCCCATAAAGTAGAGAACAGCTCTTAGCAATTGCCTCGACAGCTGTTGGCTTACAAGCACACGATTGCGAGTATTGCTGTGAATCACATTTGAGTTAGTTCAGGTCAGGTGAGGTGCTAGACTTTTCTCAATATGGGTGATCTAAATTTAATTTTGACTCGCATCCCATATGTCCACCAATCACAAGATGGGCCTGGCGATTACCTGGGGTCAATGCGTCTATAAAAGCAACACAGAAGTGGTTTATTAATCACACAGGGGACATAACCTGTGCATGTGTGCAGACATAGTGGACAGCTATTGTTTTGTCTTGCTGCTAGGAAACAGGAGAGTAACATTGTGGTGTAATCGTGGATTTGAACACATCCCCGTCATCCACTCGGGTCGTATCAGAAGGAAAAGGGAGGTCACTGGTCATTATGGGGGTGAGGAAGAGTGTGTCCTTTAGGGCCGCAGGTCCTGCCTCACCATTGACCCTCAGCATTCCTGTCTGCCAACCTTGTCACAGCTCCCACACGCAACAGTCAGCTGTGGCGCCACAATACTTTTCCACTCAGAACAATGGCAGATGTGTAAGTTCACAGAGCACTCTTCCCAATTGTTTCCTGTCTTTGTTGGTGTGGCTCTGCTATAAGGTTATGAATGGACATGGGGGTCACGGGGTGTCACTCTAGTCGTGGTGGACACTTTTATGAGACCAAAATACTAATGGATGACTTGTGGATGTCAGAAAGGAAGGAAATAGGACAAACTTAGCTGCTAGTAAAGCTGCCTTTGCGGTAATAGTTGGATATTATTACTGGGTTTCATTATTTTGAGCCGGAAGTGACACCTAGTATGGCAAACCTTTAAGGATCTATGACTTAATTATATTTTCTTGATTAATGGAAACTGTGTAACATGCCACTTAATGCCTACCAGTAATTTTCACTGTACACTGTATAAGGCTTTTCAGTTGCCTGATGGGGACTCATGCATGCATTTTTTCACTAATCCTTAAAAAAAAACATGAACTGTTTGAAAACTAAGCCATGAATCATTCCTTCAGTTTGTATTCAAATCTTGACCCCCATTCATCCTAATTCCTCTATTTAGTATTACATCTGTAGCTTTGTGCAAAACCTTCCATTCTAGCGGGAAGTAAATTAAATCTTTTTTGAAGTAAAACATAGGTAAGAGAAAATCCAAGACATGCACTTTTTTTCCTAGGCACCAAACTTAACATTTATGAAATGCATAAAAATGTCCTCAGTTGACCAGCGACGACCAATGTAATTTACCTTACAATGTGTATAATACATTTGCTGTCCCAACTTGTCAGTACAGATGACTGTGATTTTATTCCAGGCCTACAGCCGTGATTCCGTTATCTGACATAGCTGTGGACCAGATGTCATAATAGCAAGTTTACTTTGTAAGGGTCATCGTTTTTCTTATGGGTCAGTAAACTACCTTTCCAGAAGAAAAATTACAACCCTGGCATTATGTTCAAATTTAGTTTGCCTCGGAGAAATGTTTCTTCCTTTTTTAGGCTTGTTGCAGAAAATTAAAACTTTCCAGAACCACGGTCACAAGGTGCTTCACAGTTTAAATAATGTAGTAATTGAAAAAACATTTGCATAATTATAACTTAAAGACAAATATGAATGAGAACACATCAACTCATTAAAGCGTTGGCAAAAAAAAAACCAGCAAAACACTCAATAGAGTTGTGCTGTAGCAACAAAACAAGGGGGAAAAAAGCTGCTGTGCTGAGCTGCTGTGTTGTTTTTTTTTTTTTTTTTTTTTTCTTTTTCTTTTTTCTTGGATTGGAAGTGGCACAATTTGAAATCTACACCAGCTATGTGTATTACACCCGAAACACCATGCCTGAGACAACGGCATAAAATAATTCACTATGTAGTATAAGTTCTGTTTTGTTTGAGTGGATTTCTATTGCACAACTTTGGATTTCTGATCATCTATAAAAAGAAGACAGGAATTGTGCAAAAGCAGACATATACAGTATGTCATGAAAATGTACCCTATTTGTAGTCCCCTTCAAGATATAATTGTAAAAAGATGCAAAAATGTAATTCAACTAGCCTTAATCCTCAATACTGTTAAACCACCCTTCACACACACATACACACAAGTTCTTTTCTCTGAGCTGACTTAACAGTTCTGGCACTCAGTCTTGTAGAGCTGCACCCAGCGAACCCTTGCCGTTCAGCTACTGGAGCCATTCCCATGGAATCTCAGACATTTCAGGCATTTGCTAAAGCTGGGCCGACAGGCATTTCTTCAGTACTGTACACGTGCATACTCTCTGCCACCAGCAATAACACAGCTTGCTGCTCCTTGCTGGTTTAATTAGACCTGCAGGAAAAGTGTTTCCTTTTATCTACTCTCTCTACTTATAGACGAGTTTGATCCCAGATGTTTTATTGGTTTATTTAATAATTTTTAGATTAAATATGAAGATTCATATTCTGTGCAAAAATTATTTTTGTAGTTGGATTATTTTTCTGTGTGTAGTGTAAAGGATCCTAAAGCTACAGTTTTGGAGTCATGGTTTGGATCATTATTTTGCATTTTTTTTCTCTTAGTATTGTAATATAAGCTCTTTTAATGCATATGTGGTAAAACCTAAAACTAATATTGTCAGACCCACTCTTAATATTTTAGTTTGTTCTCAAGGCTGCCAATGAAAGAAAACATAAAAATCATCTTATAAGGATGACTTTGAATAGAGTTTTTTGTGACG
>KV751378.1:331303-346839 GCA_001698575.1 Mola mola | reverse complement strand
ACATCCCTCACTCACACAAAATAGGCTGCCAACAGAGATGCCTTATTCAGTCTGGCAATCGCTCTGGGTTCCCAGGCTGTGTCATGTCAAACCAGCCTACCTCTTTAGAGGGGAAAGGCTGTCATTACAAATGAGGTGTTAGTCTGACAATGTGGTTGAACCAGTGTGTTGCACAGTCATAAAACCCCATAATCACACTGTGAGGACACAGCTCTTGTTCAGTTCTGACATCACCACGCACCACTCCTTCCTCCTATCTAGTGCCTTGCATAAGTATTCACCCCCTTGAACTTTTCTCATTTTTTCATGTTACAACCACAAATTTAAATGTATAAGTAAATGTAAGATCGGGGAAATATTACATGGTTTTCAAAATTATTTACAAATAAAAATCTGAAAAGTGTTGAGAACATATGTATTCACCCCCCCCCTTTACTGTGAAACCCGTAAGTAAAATCCAGTGAAACCAATTTCCTTCAGAGTTCACATAATTAGTAAATAGAGTCCACCTGTGTGCAATTTAATCTCAGTATAAATACACCTGTTCTGTGAAAGCCTCAGAGGTTTGTTTGAGAACATTACCGAACAAACATGAAAACCAGCATCATGAAACCCAGGGAGCTTACCAGACAGGTGAGGGATAAAGTTGTGGAGAAGTATAAATCAGGGTTAGGTTAAAAAAAAATATCCCAAGCTTTGAATGTCTCACGGATGGTCTATTAAATCCATCGTCCAAAAATGGAAAGAGTATGGCACAACCACAGACCTATCAAGACAACGCTGTCCACCTAACCTGACAGGCCGGGCAAGGAAAGCATTAATTAGAGAAGCAACCAAGAGGTCCATGGTAACTCTGGATGAGCTGCAAAGATCCACAGCTCAGGTGGGAGAATCTGTCCACAGGACAACTACTAGTCATGCACTCCACAAATCTGATCTTTATGGAGAGGAAAGTCATAAAAAGTCCCACTTGGAATTTGACACAAGCCATGTGGAAGAAGGTATGATGAGACCAAAATTTTACTTTTTGGCCTTGCAAAATGCAACATGTGGCAGAAACCCTGCACACTATCCCCACCGTGAAACATGGTGGTGGCAGCATCATGCTGTGGGGATGCTTTTCTTCAGCACTGTCAGGGAAGCTGGTCAGAGTTGATGGGAAGATGGATGGTTCCAGAGGTTCATCTTCCAGCAGGACAATGAACCTTAACATACAGCCAGAACTACAATGGAATGGTTTAGATCAAAACATATTAATGTGTTGGAATGGCCCAGTCAAAGCCAAGACCAAAGTTCAATTGAGAATCTGTGGCAAGACTTGAAAATTGCAGTTCACAGACAGTCTCTATCCAATCTTACTAAACTTGCTGTTTTGCAAAGAAGAATGGGCACGGGGGGGGGTTACTTATGCATCCAGAGATGACTACTTTGTTGTCTTATTTATTGCTTGTGTCACAATAAAATGTATATTGCACCTTAAAAGCACTGTGGTTTTTGTGTTGATCAAATGGTAAAAAGACCATTCAAGTCCATTTTAATTCCACTTGGTAACACTACAAAATGCGGCAAAGTTCAAGGCTGGTGAATACTTATGCCAAGGCACTGTATTCTCTGCCTCACACACTCTTAGATTTATGTCACTTTTTTCTCAGAACTCTTACTCTACTTCAGGCTGGACATTGTTAATTATTTATCCTCCCACTCAAATTTGATTTGTGTATTTTCTCAAAGACGAGTCACCAGTCAACAATATTGACTGTGTTAAAGTGTTGATTCCATATGTTAGTGTTAACCGCCTTTATTTCCTTGCAGGCACAAAAGGGTCACTTTATTATAAACTGGCCACGGTTGATGCAAATCAAATATCAAAAAAGCATATGTTGATATATAATAGGATTAAAAACACAGTCAGTCCTGAAACAATGATTATGTTACTGCCAAATTAATTCTCACCTAGTGCAGTACAATCTCTTTTCACTAAGGATTAGGATTGAATTAAGAATAGAAAAATGTGCATCACATTGCAGTTTCTTTTGCAGCTTAGGAAAACGTTTTAATTCTACAATCATGTTCCATCTAACAAATTAATAGCCACATTTCACTTGTGCACTAAATACCACATAGAAAGTGTGCCATGTAAATTTGTCCATACAAACTAATTAATGTGATTACCAGGGTTATCACAATAAATTAGAACAACATCTTCAATGATAAATGATCCACATTTTGCACTTTAGTCTATTTACTACTCAAAGTGCTTTAAACAGTAAGTTCATAAACTGATAAACTATCAGGGCATCCTATCCAGCGTGTACCAATACACATGTGCTCCACCATTCACACAAACACACAACAATGGAGAAGCTAAGTGGAACTATTTGGGTTTCAGTATTTTGCCCATCGACACCTTGAAATGGAACGAGCCAGGATCAACTCACTGACTTTCTGATTAATGACCAACCCGTTCTACGTCCTTCTGAGCCACTCCATACAATTTCAACTTTTGCTATGTTTTGTTTGTGCTATTGTGAATCATTGCATTCTATTTATATTTGCATTTTACACAGCATTCAGATTTGTTTTGAAAACAGGTTTGTAAAAGTCATTGAAAGCATTTGGATGTGATAAGTATCAATAGCGTTAACATTGCGAATGGCTCTTAAATACATAAAACATGCAGGTCGAGTTGTGTAATAAGACCAAAAACAAAACTGCTAATTGTCAGAGCAGGCAGCTGTTGGTCACAGAGGTATACACTGCCGGTAAATGTGTGTCATTAAACCAACATGAAATGCAAATCAGATCGAAGCAGCACTTCCTCTCTTTTATCTTCAATAAATCCAAGTAATTTGTTTACAGAAATTCACTGAAAGTATCACTGATGAACACACTTTTTTAATTTTTTTTTACTTAATGTCTTCAAGACTAGTAGTTATATTAGTACAAAACATGAAAGAAACACATGACTAGTTTTTGATCCTTTCTTTGTTGTCTCCCCAGAACCTTCTGTCCCTCTCGACCCCATTTCTTCATCAAACGCTTCCTCCCAGATCATCCTCAAATGGAAACCTCCCAATGACCCCAATGGTAACATCACTCACTACCTGGTCTTTTGCCAGCGCCAGCCAGAAGCCAGCGAACTTTACAAATTTGACTACTGTCAAAAGGGTGAGCCTAGTAGTTTTTTCTGTTCTTTGTGTATTAACTCACTCTGAAGATGTGTCGTGCCACCTTCCCATTAGTGGAAGAGTTTTTTTCACTCACAGGCTCTTGGCTACTTGACATTGGCTCCAGTGTGAATTTGTGATGTGATTCTCCTTGTAGGGAGATTTGATTTTGGTTTCTAAACATTTCAGGGTACATGAAATACAAACCAACAAAATAGAGAGCTAACAATACCTGTAACAACAACCACAACAAAACACAGAGGTATTTTATGTCACCCTCCCAAAATAAGCAAGCTCAACCTTATTGGCTCATTTACCTAATGTCCAAGAAACATGTCCATTTTTCAAACACAGGGAATCGACTTGTTTTTATCATGATGACATCTTTCAATTTTTTTTTTTTTTTTTTTAAATTGGTTTCATTCGCTGTAAAAGTACTAGCAAAATTTTCTCATCCCACAGAATTGTGTTCATGGTTTCTCAACAAGGTAACGTTTTATATAGAAAAGTACAGCAGAAATCCATTTTATAAAGTGGTTTTATCTCTCAGTGCATTTTGAAGTGAGGTGACCCCTTTGTGAGTTGAGCCATTGTCCCTTAAGGGAAAAAATCCTATTCTCAACCCACTGAGCAAGAAAGTCAAGTGTTGTAAAAGTGAATCTTTTATTTGGGTGGTGTTGTGTAGCTTTAACTACAAAAAAACCTGACACAAGGCAAATCAGGATCTTTCTCTCTGTCTGACTTGGGTTGAGGCAAAGTTTAGGCGTTTGTCTTGGTTGAATTATTCCTGTCACAGTCTTACTTACGTCAATGCCCTCCCAGCTGTGCACTTACACATTCATACACGACCAAACCTAAAGTTTCCTCTTTTGAACTCCCATAACTCCCACACGTTCTCGGAGATAGGAGTGTGCGGGGAGGTTGTGTCACTGGTAATTTATCTTCACTAGAGAGGGTGATGACTCAGGGACAAACCTGACAGATGTGCCCCTCAGGCATGTGTGTGGGCGAGTGCACAGAAGAATATTTATGCATACGACTGCATTGTGTATGTTTATTACCCCTGTCTGTCTAATTGGATGTTAAATTTTCTCCGGGTTGCTTCGTTGACCTTGCCAGGGATGAAGCTTCCGTCACGGGTTCCCACTCAGGTGGACAGTGACGAGGAACAGAAGTGGAACCAGACGGAGGACCTGGGCCAGGGGACACGATGCTGCGCCTGCCCCAAAACAGAAAAAGAGCTCCAGAAGGAGAAGCAAGACTTAGAATACATAAAAACCTTTGAGAATTACCTCCACAATCAAGTCTTTGAGATAAAGTAAGACACTGGCCACAGTTAAACAGTTGTGAATTAAATGTAGGAAATCTGTGATCACTTTTGCAATCCGCATAGCTAAACACACAGCAAATTAAAGGCTTTGGTATTTGGTATTTGGATCATGGTAGTACTCTAATTAAATGCTGCATTAGGACTAAATAAAATATCTTTATTATATATATTATGGCTTATTGATCAAGTTATGTTTTATTTACTGTAAGTGTGACAGGAGTATTCAGCTAAAGATTCTCACTGTAATTACTAAGTCACGAGTGTGTAGTTGATCAAAATGGCCACTTGGGCACAAAACCATTTATTTTATTCACTATTATGGGCATTTATAATGAATTAATTTAACAAATGGCATAAAGCGAGTTAAGAGAAGTTTAAACCCTGGTTTTTCTGATATAAAATCTCTCGTTGATTTTCAAATTTGACATATTTTATGCATCATGCATCACTTCAAACTTATTTTCATCTTGTCCAGGCACATGAGACAGCGACGCAATGTGATGGGCATTGCCACCGAAACACACCTCTTCCCCAGTACCGCCCCGAGCCTATCGCAAGGTACAGGTATCCCCAAAGATGAGAACGATGATGATACCTTTGAAAGCACAAAGACTGTAGTCATGGTCCAAGCCAAGGAGTCCACTGTCATCTCCAATCTACGCCACTTCACCAGCTACCAGATTGAGATCCATGCCTGCAACCACCCCACTGATTCCACCCGCTGCAGCATGGCAGCTTATGTCAGCGCCCGCACAATGCCTGAAGGTGAAGGCACTGATAGTGCTTCTTATTTTACTGTTGGGTAAGGTGGGGAACGAAGGTGGGTCTGTTAAATAAAATCATATCTTCATCAGGAGGGTCATGAGCTGCCTCACCTGGAAATAATTTGATCTTAAAATGTATGGTCCCTGTTCTCCTAGATTTTTTACCTAGGCCCAGACCTAGCTATGAAAGAAAAAAACTTGATAATCTTAAAGAAGCTCACCTCTGTTTGGGCTTTGTGGAATTTCTATAATATTGGTTAAAATTCAGCACTTTATTTGTTGAAAGACCTAAAGAAATGGGTATTTGGGTTTCATGGAAAACAGTGCATCTTCAGAGATTATGGCAATAATGGCAGTACATACAACACTGGGACAAATGGACAGTATGGTTTCTACCCTTGTATAACATTTGCCAAATTTACAACAAGGGCCAATGATCATTGTCACTACTTTTACAAAATCATCTTGTGACAACAAAGCAGCATTACATTGGTCACTGTTACTGTAGTTTTGAAATTTGACATGTTTATATTCTATAAAATGTTGTCTTTCATACTGTATATTTAGTGCAAAGATGATTTCAGTTGAAACAGTGTGTTCTAACAGATGCTAAATGTTTGGAGATAAGGAACAAAACACCTTAGACTCAAATAAATTAGAATTTTCTGTAGACATTTTATGAATTTTATTACATTTTTCTTCACTCTACAATTCTCAAAATATTTAATAGTAGAATACTGCGTACCTTAGCAGACAAAACCGCTTAAAAACATAATTTAGCGTCACAGGTGCAGGATACATATGTGCACTGCTGAAGGTTTTTGATCACACATACCCTACAGGTGCATCCTCAATGTGTGTATTCACACCTGTACTTTGAGCTGTCCTCTAGTATTTGGATTGCACCGAATGGATTTAATACCAGGTTTGTGGACGTGATTGTGTTCAAACCGATATTGAAATGGGACATCAAACCAGTAATGTAGCTCATGAGAATTTGATATTATCTCTTGCTTTTTGACGTCTCTTATTATTTTTCAGAAATGACAGTATAGAACCGAGAGGAAGCCAATCAGGACACACCTGCATCTGAAACTTTTTTTTTTGCACAAATGTAATTCGTGAAATTGTGTGACTTATTTTCAACAGACAAAGCCGATGACGTCACAGGTCCTATCAATTACGAGGTGACAGAAAATACAGTGCATATCACATGGCAGGAACCGGTAGCCCCTAATGGTATGATCATCCTGTATGAGGTCAACTACAAGAGACTGGGAGACACTGAGGTGAAGACACAAAAAAACCATCTGCATGCACATCTGTCATATCTGTATCTCTTTAGAGTTTGCAGCAATGTGAGTTGTTGGATAACTGAGAACATGAGTTCACTGCAAGTGTAGCACAGCACTTAAACACATACACATTTGTTTATTTCCTGTTTGTTTTTTTTCGCTAGAGGGGCAGATTCAGCCAAGAGAATATTTTCATCAGTGGTCCATGTACAGATTTTAGGAAGTCACCCTAATAACACAATCTAATAAAAGAATATAAGATTGAAGTTAACAGGAAGCATGCAGCAATGATAATAAACAGAAAAATAAAAAAAGGGACAATGATGAAAACATGTTTAGAACACCATTATTCTTAATTTGTCAGGTACTATTTAAAACACATGACATTCAAAATTATATGTTTAAGTAATAAGACAACATTGTGCCACACACTAATGGAAGCATGCAAAAGTAATAGACAAAGAATGCATGCACAGTATTTTAACAGGACAGAAATTGTAATGATCATTACTTTGCTGATTTTGTGTGGGGAGTTTTTTTCACCAGATGATGGAAAAATCAGTATCACTGCTAAATTGCATGTTTTGGGATTTTGCATATTTTTCTACAACTATCAAAGTTTAGAACTGGTTTGTCAACAGGAAAGTGAATTGACATGTATTGGTCTTCATAATTTTACAAGCATCTACTGTATATGAGAGCTGTGACTCTATCTGCTGTCCCTGCCTTCTTGAATCTTGCTTAAAAAGCACTTTTAAGATTCTCTTTTTGAATTAAACATAATGGCTCAAGCTACTAATGTAACTAAATATATTTTGTACTTTTCACTTGTACTTGGAAATTGTGGTCATTAGGTTGATTAACTTAATTGAGAAGTTATTTTAGCATCGCACCATGTTTTATTTGCTATGATGACAGTTCTGCAAACTGTCACTGGCTGTTGAAAAGCTCAGATGGTGCCATATTGGGAACATTCGATGAAAGATGCATATCCTTTAAGATAGGTCGAAACATAATTTAAAGCTGAAGTAAACCTCAGCGTTTCTGTTTGGCAGGAGCTGCATTACTGCGTGTCGAGGAACATGTACAAAGTGACTCGTGGCTGCAAGCTGAAAGTGATGCATCCTGGGAACTACACAGTGAGAATTCGGGCCACCTCACTGGCTGGTAATGGATCCTGGACCGAAGCCACGTACTTCTATGTTCAAGACCCAAGTAAGTTTTACCTACCATGAAGGCAAGCAAGAGAAGACTCACACTGTGTCCCAAATTCACTTTACATACAAATTCTTTATTTATGTATTACATGTTATTCATGATAGTATACTTTTTAGCAATTCATATCCAAGTACATCAATAACATTGTAGTCTTTAGAGAAAGATGTGATATGTGTGACATTGGATGTCAATCAAACTGCAATTTTGAACGCTTCAAATGTTTCTCCAAAGATTTAACATTTATTTTTAGGAATTCTAAGGATTCAGTCAACATACACGATTAACAGTTTTCCACCTTTTTTCGCAAAATGAGATTTAGGAAAAATTATAAATTAAAAAAATGTCCTTTTATTTCTTAAAAAAAAAAGGTACTGTAATTGCCTTATCTTTTCTTTATAAGATTAAAGAATCTGTTTTCGCTTTTGAGTTTGGGAGGTTATGAAATTTACTAACTGCAAAAGAATGCATGTTTCCTTTTATTTGTAAGAGTAATGTTGTAAATGTAAGGGAAAAAAACATCAATAATGTGTGTAAAAGCTGGGGTTTGTAACCTCTGGGAACAAGCATGAGACTCATTTGGAAGGAACTCCACTCCTCCTCCCATCCCTGTTTCTGCTTTGTAGCTTCCACCCCGCCATTTTAGAAGGACATTTTGACATGTTGGCAATGGCTTCCTGATCCTTCCACGACAACTGAAACCGCTTTCTTCCTGCCACTTCTCCCTCATTGAAATGACTAGAGGCGATATGATATGATATTCACGCTGTAGCATATCGATCTTATGTTTAATAAGTGGGTATCATTAGGGTCAATTTTTGTTCTTCACCTTATATGTCACTCATTCTCTGTGTGTGTTGAACAGGCGATCCTCTCTACCTAGTGAAGATTGTCATCGGACCAGTCATCTGCTTTTTCCTGCTGCTGTTTGTGGCCTTGGCAGGTTTCGTATTGTTCAAGAAGAAGTACGCAGTCGTCTCACTCTTTGTCATAGTATTTCACATTGTGGTCATGGTCATAATAAATGCTTTTTTTTTCTCTCCTTGTAGTCAAACTCTAGGGCCTAGTGGTCCAATCTATGCCTCTTCAAACCCAGAGTATCTGAGTGCTAATGATGGTGAGCAAGTAGTTTCAACCATTTGATTTATGGTGAAGTTATGGTTTAGCTACATTTGTAGTATTGATTAACAGATCATGGCACTTTACTCAAAAAGTTCTATGTCATCATTCTATCTGTGTGATTTTAAAGTCATTACTTACACTTATTTGTGCTTATTCCCCCAGTTTCAACAGAAAACTAAAACATTTTTGTGAAATTAGTTTTTTTGCTAATTTAGTTATTAAATTAATTTAATTTCTGATCATGAATAGTTGTTGAGTTTTTGGACTGTTGGACAAATGAAGATTGATTTTTATAGACTAAACAATTACTCAATAAAATAATCTGCAGTTTAATGATTAATAAAAATAATAGTGGCAGCCCTAAAGCAAAGACACATGCCCAAACTCTTGCTAAGCTACAGCATGTTAAAAAACTAACCAGGTTTCTTTTAAAATTAACATTTAATTCACATAAAAGAACACTACTCTTTGAAAGATACTGGAGGAAAGGGGAGAAATCTGATTACCAATGAACTGCTTTCTGTGAACTAAGTTACCATAGAGCAGCATTTCTTACATGTTCCTGGAAATGTCGCCGCAGTGTATGAAGAAGACGAGTGGGAGGTGGCCAGAGAAAAGATTTCTGTTCTGAGGGAACTGGGTCAGGGCACCTTCGGCATGGTCTACGAAGGCATTGCAAAGGACATTGTCAAGGGCGAAGGGGAAACGCGGGTAGCAGTAAAGACGGTGAATGAGTCAGCCAACCTCAGACAGAGAATTGAGTTCCTGAACGAGGCCTCAGTCATGAAGGCTTTCAGCTGCCACCATGTGGTAAGGAGAGATGACATCTTCTAAGACAAAACATAATATAAAAGCGCAACATAGCATGCAAATCAACAAACCCCAGTAGTGTACATGTTTTGACAGTCAACAGTTAGACACTGTACTGATCTAGAATAGTATGTGCCGCCATGTGTAAATACCAGACCTTTCCTACATTCAGCCAATTGAAGGGCAGCAATGTCACCTGGCTGTTACAAACCAGTTGTTGTTATGTAATCAAACACCAGGCTTCATGGAAATAAGAACCCCTTGTGCTTGTCTCCCAGGTGCGTCTGCTGGGCGTCGTGTCTAAAGGCCAGCCAACCCTGGTGGTGATGGAGCTCATGACCCACGGAGACCTGAAAAGCTACCTGCGCTCTCTGCGTCCTGACGCTGAGGTACGAGACACTGAACCCTGATTTACGAACCAAATACGAGATGTTTGAAGGACATAGGTTTTTGCTTTTTCAACTTGGCATTTATTATGATAAATGGTATAGTAATCCTTTGTTGTAAATTTTTGATGGGTTCTTTTTATGTCATTATTGAGTTTATTTCTACAGTTAAGTGGAAAACAAACAGGTCTTCTGAACCATCACTGCTTGTTACACACATGCTTGTATTATTCCAATTTTGGGGTCATTTTCTGGACATGTATACGGCACATTTGGTATATGCTTGAGTTGAGGTATTGTTTACAGAAGTGACATATGGCCTCCTAACTGTTTTCGACAGATGGTCATCTAGACTATGCATGGCTGCATATTAATGGGAATAGTGGAATATTTATTTTCATTTGTGATGTAAGCAGCTTACTTGGAGTATTGCCTTTTTCAGAAGGAAGATAAAAACAGAATATTCTGTGTGTAAATATAGTGAATTATGACGTTAGGATCTACTTTGGCACATTATGAAACTGGTTTTGTTGTGTGAATGCATATAACACATAGCATATTAATGGCCAAATACAGAACTGTTTACTTAAATCATCGTTTGAATTAACTGGCAGTTAACACAGTAAGGGGAATGACTTTTCTGACACCATCTGCTGTTTTCTGGAGAATCTGGACTAAATTGATTTATTTGTGTGTTTTTGTCACAGTATCTGGAACAGGTATACCTTTACAGTTATTAAATTGCATGTTTACATATATATTATATATCTGTACAGATGAATGGTAGTGTATGAATTGTAGTGAGCAATGAAGGCTGAAGTTAGTGGAAAAAAAATGCTTGTTTGGAGATAAACACCAGGACTCCACACTGCCTGATAAAACTTAACTTAAACTTTTGCTATTAATAAACCCGATTATTTTTCTTCAAGTGTCAAAATCCAGTCTAAATCATGAGTAGGTGACATGAAAAGAATGCGTAAATCTCTGTGTTGGCAAATCAGAAATTGAGAATCTGTCTTGTATCCTGCAGAACAACCCCGGGCGTCCACCGCCCACTCTGAAGGAGATGATCCAAATGGCTGCTGAGATTGCAGACGGCATGGCTTACCTTAATGCCAAAAAGTTTGTGCACAGAGATTTGGCAGCCAGAAACTGCATGGTAGCTCACGATTTCACCGTCAAAATAGGAGGTGAGAGTCAGTACAACCGGCACAAAAAAAAGCATTTGATTGGGATACAGTTGTTATGTGTGACAATTACTTTGCTACCCTTTGTGTGGGTGTGTGTTTTGTTTCTATGTTGTGAGTGTATCAAGGCGGTGTGCTGTTCTGTTGTTTGTGTGCTTGTTTATTGTCAGTTTCTAAATGAAACAAAAAGAATATAAGTAACATTTGCAACATTAGAAGTTTTCAGATTTTAACTACTGTGTTTAAAAAAAAAAAATGTAAAATGTTGTTGTTACCAGACACTGTGTCATCTTGTCCTGTGGTCAATATGGGATGAACACCATTTTTGACTGCACTATTAGAAAAACAAGTGTGCTTTACATAATAAATTTGATGAAGATAAGTGATAAAAACACACACTAGCCAGTCAAAAATGCATGCCATCTTATTACAACTTAAATACAAAAGGATAGAGATATTCAAAAACCAGACACTGAAGAGCAATACGGAATAAAAGTGTCTGTAGCGATATATTAGAATAAATTAAGCCTAGGACTGGGCAATAGAAACAGCGTCCTATGTTGCTATCGTCATAAGAGAATATATATTGTCTGAGATTTTTGATATCACGATACTCAATAGGTGTTGTCTTCTGGTTTTAAAGGTTGCATTACAGTAAGATGATGTAATTTTAATTAGACTTATCAGATTGTTTTGCCCATTACCCATATTTGCTTTCACACATGTCATTAAATTGACATTATTGATGATTATTTATCAAAAAATGCATTTTGTGTAAATATTTTGTACCAATAGTCATTCCTACAACGTTGTTACAGTATACATATCTAGGTATATAGTCAAAAATATTGTATTGGTATTTGCCCAGTCCTAGCACTTAAAATGAGTTTTCGAGATATTAAAGAAATATTGAGAGATTAAATATTGAAATACTTCGAATTACATTGCTGCTTTCCGATGACAACACTCCATAACTTGTTTTTATTTTTCTGAAGGAGCATGAAACTGAAATCAAAGCTTTAAGAGACCTAAACTTTTCGAATTTTTTCTCTCATAAACAGTGTAACTAGACACATTTAGGACCCGAAATGAAAGCTTTTGTTTATGTAGTCCTCAGTGTCACATCTAATATTTGAAATGGACTTGTGTTAATGCACTGAAATAATGTATGGTTATTTTCGAGCCTTGAGTCTCCTGTTTTTGTCCCACTAAGTTGGGAAATTATTGATAGCAGTTATTCTACATTTCCATTCAGCATATTACCCTAATCAAAGCTTTTTCCTGGCATTTTATGTTGAAATCAGAATAATCAATAGGTGAACAGTTCTTTGATATTGACTTTCCTGCATCACAGAGCTTATCGTCTATATCCTCGTCTTAAAACCTGATGTCATTTATCCATAGCTATCCTTCTAAACACCCAGCATCATTTTTGTGTTTCTGCACAACACTGCACATATTAAAACATCTTTCCATCAGTCTTTAAGCTACTCAACTCAGACAGCTGCGAGGGAAGAATATGGACATTATGTACACTGTAAAAAGTCAAACTTGTCAAAGGTGGAGATGCATGTTTTTTTCATCTAACAGCATCAATTTATTTACAATGTATCACGGTACTGCTCAGCCCTTACTTAACCTTTTACAATTAAAAAGTAACATCAGAGTGGTTATTACTAATGAAAATTATCCTTTCTCACCAGATTTTGGTATGACAAGAGACATCTATGAGACCGACTACTACAGGAAGGGCGGGAAGGGCCTGCTGCCGGTCAGGTGGATGGCTCCAGAGTCTCTGAAGGACGGCGTCTTCACTGCACATTCAGACTGCTGGTCAGTGATACTTCTGGTTTTAGGATTGTTTGTATATACACAGGCTAATCAAGTCCTGTCGAGTCCATTTTTAGATCAGCACAGCTCATAAAAATCTGACGAGACAAACAATAAACACATCACAAATATTAAAACATTAGATCCACACCTGTATGAGTTCTGATCTGAGAACAAAGCTGTTTTCATTTGATGTTGTTTACCAGCTGCAGCTCTGCCCTGAAGTGTTAACAGACAGATTTACTCTTTCAGCCACCTAATTGCTGTGTCCTCATTCTCTGTGTGTCACTGTTGTTTTCTCTCTCTGGCTTGTTTGCCAGGTCATTTGGGGTTGTTCTGTGGGAGATAAGCACACTGTCTGAACAGCCTTACCAGGGCCTGTCCAACGAGCAGGTCCTCAAGTTTGTCATGGATGGAGGTTACCTTGACCGGCCAGACAACTGTGCTGACAGACTGTAAGTACCACATACAGCCAACATTAGATATGAACTGAGAAAATACAAGAGTTATGTTGTATTATATATATATTATTATGTACTATGTGAGTTGAGTCAGCTTATTTACACAGTTCAAGTTTTAAATTTTACTCAGAGGGTTATATTACAATTTATTAACCTAACAATTAGTCCATGAACCAAAAAAGTAATCTGCAACTAATTTTCATAATTGATTAGTTTAAGAAGATTATAAACTAAATATCATAATTCTCTGGTTACATCTTCTCAATTTTGACCATTTAATGCTTCTGTATAATTTATTATCTAATATTTCATATTTACATAGAGGCTGTACATATTATACAGAATGTAGAGGTGATATACAAAATAAAGTATAATATCTGGTGAAAGCACATACCGTATATAATGTATAATATTAAGGTAGTTTAAGAATAATGATAGTGATCTTATCAAGAAATCCCATTGGAAAAAAGCACAGCTACACATAAATTTATTTTTTTTGTGATGTCCTTTCAATGAGCCCAAAATATGTAAATCTTTTTTTTAATTATCTTCTAATGATTATTTACAGCTGCAGGACAGTGTATGTGGGATTGTCTACAGTTAAGCTACAGTGCCCAGGTTCATTGTGATGCGGAAACAAGCCCCAGTGTAGCTCATCGATGAGTTTTTCATGGGATTTCTTGCAAAAATGAAAACTGTACAATATGAAAAAAGTATATAATGAGATAACAGGAATACATCTTGTAGAAACTACAACACAGACATCAGTATCATTCCACTGGGATCTCACTCTCCTGTTGTCCTCACCCAGACACAACCTGATGCAGATGTGTTGGCAGTACAACCCCAAGATGCGTCCCACCTTCCTTGAGATCATCGAGATGATGCGTGAGGACCTGCATCCTACTTTCCAGGACATGTCCTTCTTCTACAGTGAGGAGAACAAGCCACCAGAGAGCGAAGACTTTGACCTGGACATGGAAAACATGGAGAGCATACCGTTGGACCCTTCATCCTACTCCCAGAGGGAGCAGTGTTTGGACAGAGACGAGGCCTCATCCATGGGCCTTAGGGGCAGTTACGAGGAGCACCACATCCCATTCACACACATGAACGGGGGAAAGACAAATGGACGAATACTGGCCCTGCCACGGTCCAGCCCCTCCTAACATAACATTACCCCCAACCTACTCAATATTTCAATGCTATAGATTTAAATATATATATTTTTTGTCATTTTATATATATCATACTTTTATCACTCTCTTCAAGCAACCATTAGTGCATATCTCAGGACCTTATTTTTCTCCTCAGATGCCACAAAAACACTACAGCAAGTCCACACACGGACGCCAGAAGATACTTTTGTATTTAAGGATGACCCCATGTCTCTCTTGTTCATGATTGTAGTTTATATACTGTATATATGTTGCCAAATTTGGCTAAACTTGGTGGATAATGGATACAACTGTGAAACAAACTCTTGACAAACAAGAAGGCTGCTAAAACCCACAGACCTTTCCCACGTCCAGACTTTGTCTCTCCCCACTAATTCAACAAAAGGGTTCCTCCCCAGGTTGCTTGTTTTGAGAGAAAAGAAAAATAACAAATAAGTGCCCTTCTATTTTGTCTGTGGCCTGCATCAGTCGTCATGGAACTGTTCCTGAACCTCTGTGCAAACGAAAATGACGAACTGAACTGAATTCAGTAACTTTTTTTCGGACGGTCAAGGACGGTCCATCCTCGAACAAACTGTCGCCCACTGGAGAAGCTGGTTGAAGTGGCTTCCCTCACAATCTGCAGTATTCCGAAATGGCAAACAGGATGAACACAGGACTGTTATCTGGTCATAGATTTTAAAATTTGTTTCCGTCTTTCTTTTCCCATTTTTTTCCCACTCTTTTGAGTTTTCACATACAGCTGAAGGATATTTAAACCATTTTCAAAAACATGTTGGTGAACGAGTTCC